>JADRCD010244112.1:0-12408 GCA_019843815.1 Montemys delectorum | reverse complement strand
TCTGTTGTTGCCCATGGCCTTTGGTATGGTGGCATTCCCTCCCCAAGTCCTCTCCTTTCTGGCATTTTCCCAGCAATACAGAGGGAAGTTGAAAGCTACATGTTCAGGAAAACTCTGGCAGAGACTATCAGGATTTTATTCCCAGCAGTAACATAGTTTTCTAGATAGAATACTTCTGACACATTAGCTGTTCTGAATTAAAATCCTTAAGACAACGCACAGCACATCCATCGCCCTGTGAAGTTCAGCTTCCGGCTGACATTCTTCACCAGGTGATAAGCTCCAGGTTTAATTCCCAGTCCTCCCCTTGATGGTCTCTTCAACCGGTACGAAGAGGCCAAATGCTGAGCTGTGGCATCCTGCAAAAGGCTTCGTGTCCCCCAAAAATTAGAAAGCAGAGGATGCTCAAGGGCTTCTTAAAACCTCTCCAAGGGACAGACTGCTTGCAAACAGAATGCTCTATGATAGTGATTCTCGACCTGTGGGAGACCCCTTTGAGAGGCAATAACCCTTTTACATCTGGTATGCAGTTGCATACAAGATATGCAGTAGATACGATATTTACATTATGATTCATAACAGTAGCAAAATTACAATTATGAAGTAACACCACACAGTTTTAAGGTTGGGGGAGTCATTGGAAGTTTGAGAACCACTGATCAATGTTCATGTCCTCAGAATGTGTGGGGCCCTTCTTTCTCATTCTAGCAGAGAAAGAAGAAAGGGGCTGGAAGGAAGGAGGGAGACAAAGGGAAGAGATTGGGTAGGGGCAAAGGAAGATGAACTTTAACAACTAGCTCTCTGTTAAGAGCAGAATGCTTCATGTATGTTACACATAGACAAGAAAATTCAAGGATACGGTGAACATGGAGATGATTATAAAAGCTGAAGGCAGCATCCGGCCATAGGCTGGACATTTCCAGAGCTCTATGGGTTTAGTTGATGCCTGAACTCCCCTAGTGCAGATTTCTTATGTTTGGTTTTGTACACTCAGAATCCCCTAGGGCAAGGTCACACCCAATGCCAGTCTATAGAGCCCTATTCTTTCAGACCCTCGGGTGTGTTTGCACATTGCCTCTTTGGTCTTTGAGTCTTGCAGTATTCCTAGAACATTGTACTTCTGAAGCCGTAATCCTTCACATCACACAGAGGGAAATAGAAAAGGAAGGCGCTGGAGGGAGTATAAAGCGAGACAAAGAGAAGAGACTTTGTCAGGAGTTTGAAACTTTCTTATTGAGTTAGAAGTGGCCCTGGGGAGAGGGTGTTTTAGATGCTTGGCCTTCTGGGCTCACTGTTGCCGTGGAGAAGAAAGAGTGTGATGATTTAAAAGTGGTTGGGGCACACCAGGGACTTGAGAGAAGGTGACTACCTCACAATTGCTCTTTTATGTGGGCATTAAGGCTGTGACTGATATTGTCATCATTTACAGGATCTGCTTCCTTCAGAAAAGCAGGAGAAAATCTGGCCTTTTGACTAGAAAGGGAAAAGTTTCCAGGCTTTTCCTTACAATCCCTTGTCCCATGATTCTCAGCGTTAGACAAAAGGCCCGGACACTTAAGGGAAGGACACTAATTTCTAATCTACTCACCTGTCCTGTGCAGTTGGCCAATACTCTTCACCGCATTGATGTTACACTGGTAAGCATTCATAGCCTGAACAGGAAATAGCAGGACTCTGTAAG
Organism: Montemys delectorum; assembly: GCA_019843815.1. Classification (NCBI taxonomy): domain Eukaryota; kingdom Metazoa; phylum Chordata; class Mammalia; order Rodentia; family Muridae; genus Montemys; species Montemys delectorum. The sequence goes on along the minus strand of JADRCD010244112.1, from coordinate 10,727 downwards.
TAGCGAAGCGGCAAGCACATTTTGGTTAGGCAAACATTCTAATAGCCAGTCTGCGGGGATTAGTACCGGGATCCAGCCTCCAGAGAGACCCCAATCTGCAGATGTCCAGGCCTCCTCTAGATGTCAAGGTGTTCGCGCAGAACCTGGACATGCCTGCAAGGTTGCTTTTTAGTTGTCTCTAGATTGGTTGAATACCCAAATTCGAGGGAAAGGCTGTGCCAGTAACTCTTGTTCTGTATTGTTTAAGAGATAAAGACAAAAAAGGAGTAAAGTATGTACATGTGTGGTGCTCTGAATGACAGTGGCCCACACATGCTCAGAGAGAGGGAATCTATTAGCAGGTGCGGCCTTGCTGGAGTAGGTGTGGCCTCATTGGGGGAAGTGTGTCCCTCAGGGGGCCTGTTTTCCCTCTGCCTGCCAATAGGGATTCTGATACAGAACTCTCAGCTACTTCTGCCTGTGTGTGGCCATGCTTTTTGTCACGATAATGGACTAACCTCTGAAACTGTAAGCCGGCCCCAATTAAATGTTTTCCTTTATAAAAGTTGCTGTGGTCTTGGTGTCTCTTCACATCAATAGAAACCCTAACTAAAAAAACATAAGTGCATACATGGACTATTTATTTATTCATTTATTTATTTATGCATTTAATTTGGATGCAGGGATGTGTGTGTGTGCGTGTGTGTGTGTGTGTGTGTGTGTGTGTGTGTGTGTGTGAGTGTAGGTCAACAATGAGTGTTTCCTTAATCGCTCTCCATTTTGTTTTCTCGAGACAGAATCTCTTATATGACACAGAGCTTGACAAAGTGGTTAGAGTGACTGGTCTTAAGCTTTGGGCATCCTCCTGTCTCACCCCTCACCTCCAACACTGACTACATGCACAACCATTCCTGGCTTTTTGCAGGTGTTCTAAAGAACTTAAGGTCTCACACTGGTAAGTTATAAGCCCCTTACTGACTGTGTCGTCTCTCCAGTCCCAGCCATAGTTAAGAAAAAGACAGTTTCAGTCTGCTGATATTGCATCCATGCATGCAAAGCTTACAGGTACAGGGGGATGCCTGAATGGAGATCCTGGCACTGAGGTTGAACTACAGGAGGGGGAGGGGCCAACGAGCTGGAGAAATGGGATGAGACCTAACCTCCATCAGCTAATAAACTATCCACAGAGCCCGTGTGGTAGTTTTCCCTCTGTCTCACTTCTACCATAAATACTAAAAGTCAATGAAAGGCGAGGTACAAAATAGTTGCCAGCTTTATGAACATCAAAGGGGTCATCGTCAATGGCTACCTAGCTTGCCACTTGCCACAGCAAAGGTCACCTGTGAGATACTTTCTATATCTTCTCTTGCATTTCCTCAAAACTCAAATGTTGAAATCCTTCAACCTAAGTACCTCAGAGCATGACTGTACAGTGCTCAACCTAAGTACCTCAGAGCGTGTCTATACAGTGCTCAACCTAAGTACCTCAGAGCATGACTGTACAGTGCTCAACGTAAGTACTTCAGAGCGTGTCTATACAGTGCTCAACCTAAGTACCTCAGAGCATGACTGTACAGTGCTCAACCTAAGTACCTCAGAGCATGACTGTACAGTGCTCAACATAAGTACCTCAGAGCATGACTGTACAGTGCTCAACCTAAGTACCTCAGAGCATGACTGTATAGTGCTCAACATAAGTACCTCAGAGCATGACTGTACAGTGCTCAACATAAGTACCTCAGAGCGTGTCTATACAGTGCTTAACCTAAGTACCTCAGAGTGTGACTGTACAGTGCTCAACCTAAGTACCTCAGAGCGTGTCTATACAGTGCTCAACCTAAGTACCTCAGAGTGTGACTGTACAGTGCTCAACCTAAGTACCTCAGAGCATGACTGTACAGTGCTCAACCTAAGTACCTCAGAGTGTGACTGTACAGTGCTCAACCTAAGTACCTCAGAGCGTGACTGTACAGTGTTAAGTACCTCAGAGCATGACTGTACAGTGCTGGTCTGTATTTGAGCACTTCCCATCCACAGATTCAGTCAACCACAGCCAGAAAATATTTAGTGGAAAAATGCATTCACACTGAAGATGTGCAGGCTTTTTTTTTTGTCATGATTCCCTGAATAATTAGTATACCAGCTGTATAGTGATAAATGTGCCTTAGGTGTGAGAACACTGCTATTTTATAGGATCTATATGTCTGCATATTTTGATATCTGTGGGACATACTGAATCAAATCTCCTATGACGTCAGAAGAATAGCTATATTTGGAAATAAAACCTTGAAAGATATGATTAAATGAAAAGGATTTTTTTTACATAGCTAAAGAGATGGTTTGATGGGTCAAATACTTGGTGTGCAAGCATGATTACCTGAGTTCAGAGTCCTAGCATCCAAGTCTGTTATGAAAGTGTGTGCTCTAATCCCAGTACTGAATGGTGGAGACTTGAAGATTTCAAGAGTTGTCAAATTGGTGACCTACACATTCAATATGAGACCCTCTTATGGGAAGAGAGTAGGTCATAGCTGTACACAGAGGGAAGACCATATGAAGAAGATGCAGGGAGTGGGGGGGACCATCTACTTATAAGCCAAGAGGAAGAAAAAAGAAAGCAACTCTGCTAATATTTTGATCTTGGACTTCTAGCCTCCAGAACTGTAGGCAAACAAGTGTATTTTATTCGGTATTCCCAGTCTATAGGACTTTGTTATGGTTCCTCTATGAAGGTAATACTATGCTTGTGATTTTGGACTAAGTAAAAACAAATAATAAATGAATCAGCTAATAAATGTTGACTCATAGAAAACCAGAAATTAGATTGAACAGTTCACTCTATAAAATATACCCAGGGGTTCTGGTATTATCCCTGTCACTGGCACTATCCAGGTTTGTAGATGTATTCTATAAAATGAAAAGAGTACTACTTGATTATATGCTACAGAATTGGAAACTGTGCTGTGGTGTATCCTTGGTATGTAAAGATATGAAATGTATATATATGACTCATACAGTTCCTCTTCTATATGGACCCTCAATATGAAGAGAGATACTCATAAATGGTTAATAGTAGGGCAATAAAGAGCTTCCTGATGCTATAGAAACTTGTCCTCATGTATCCACGGAAATACATGCACATGTTAAGGCTGCCTAAGTCTAACTGTTGAGAGGGGGTCTGGTAAAATCTTAGCAAGGTGACACGATAGTCTTAAGATTCACACAAATAGAAAGCTTGGGCATAAAGAAGTGTATCCATAGGTAAGGGTGGTATCTGGGTATGCAATGCAGAGAGCAGCTGGGTTTAAGACAGGATAACTAGGTTTCTGTCAAAGCCATCAAGGTCTTCAGTGCTAGGCTAAGAGATTCAGGCTTTGCTCAATTAACCATCAGGGCTCACAGTAGGTTCTTCAGCAAAGGTGTGGGTATGAATGGATCTCTCTTTTAGAAAGCAAACTAAGAAACCTGTGATGAATACTATAAAGGGAAGATGGACGAAAGGGAAGGCATTGAGAACAGCCAGCTGGCAGCAGGGCATCCACTCTAGTCCAGGCACCTTGGAAGTCTCAGAGAAGCAGCAGAATTGGTTGGATAATAGATATGAACCCAGACTCTAAGTAGCAGTAGTAACTGTGAATACTTTAGTGGGAAAGAAGACAGGGAGGGAGCTTGTTGGTACATGCCAATGCTAATGAAGTTTGCCAGGCAGTTGTAAGCAATTAGCTAATGTTACAGATAACAAGCATATGGTACCAAGTAAGTTCCTTAGTTGTGAATTTAAGATGTTAATTAATTAATTAATAAAATACCATCAATAAATATGAAATAGTTACTCATTTTAATTCAACAACCAACCAAGTAGAAGAAGGAAATGCCACCCCAATCACTTCACTCTATCTTGACTGTAGTCTCTCCAGCTAATTTTGGTGGCAATATGAACAAATATGCTGAACAAATATGCAGAATATAGCAAGGGTTTTAAATCCCATAGGTATGGGTCTTGAAGTTCTACTGATTATAAAGTGCAAATAGCATTAGGTTAAGAAAACTGAATTGTGGACATCCCTATCCCCCATCCCTCTCCCCCAAAAGTAACATTCCTAGGCAAAGTTCCTAAAGAGAACTTTAAGGCATGTGACTGAGATACTGAAGTTAGTTCTCCACAATGGATGTCTTCTGACGTGGGGTGGGGTGGGGGTGGGGGACAAGTCAGTTCTATTTGAAGGGCAGACCACTGAGAGTTTGACCATGCTCCAGAGAGTATATAAATAACGCAAGTTGGACTTGTTTTTATTTTAATTTAAAATGTTTGGGGAGGGGGAGTCACAAGAGTAAGGGTAGACATGGAAGAACTGGGAAATAAGTATGATCGAGGTGCATGATGTAAATCAGGGTGCATGATGTGAAATTCCTAAAGAACCAGTACACAGCATATATTTATATATAGCATATAAAACATATGTGTACAATATATAATATATATTATATTTGTATATATAATTGAGTTGTGTATTTCTTTACCAATATGCTCCCCCTTTCTCTGCACTCTGTACCCTTTGAACTCTCGAAGCCTGTATTTGCATGTATTGTACTGCAGAAGAAAACTTTTATAAGCTCCAGTCTCCACCAAGAGCTCATAAGCCCATCTTTATCATCCGTTCCTCAGGGCCTAGCACAGTGCCTGCCTGCCTACAGCAGATTCCCAATACTGGGAGATTGAATTGTTTTCATTTTCATCTTGGAGTAGGGGTGTGTGTGTGTGTGTGTGTGTGTGTGTGTGTGTACTATAAACTCAGAGCATAAAGTCATTCTCTTTTTTAAGCTGAGATACTCCCCCCCAATAATTGAGCTGACACAATCTACTAAGGGCTCTCTAAGGCTCTGTCGTAGCAGTCAGCTTTGGTGAGCCCATCTTCCTTTGAGTGAAAACATATGATCCTGGTGAGAATCACACATATTTGTTTGCCTTGAACAAGATCGCTGTGCATGCACATCTTCTACACAGAATCTCATTGTCTGAAGGTAGAAAAATGTTTATGCCTTTGTTCTAGTGGTCTGCTATACCCATATGTACATATGTGAGCATTTTCAACACATGGTTCTTCTCCAAATATTGAAACTTCTTCATTGTACTTTAATTGGTTCACTATTCAGAAATAGGGAAGGAAACTGCACGGTTATATGACATAGGGAGCATCAGTAAAATGCCCAGGAGTCCTGATGGCCAATGTTTTCAAGTACGTGGTTTTCTCTCATTTGTAATAGTCTTCATCAGATGGTAATAAGACCAGAGCATGCTTTTAAATCTAGTTTGCTCTACTCTTCTACTGAGTCTCATGGTATTTGGGTTATCTTAGGATATACAACTTAGGAAACCACTCGCATTGAAAGGTGCCTGACCATCTGGCTTAGGCTTTCGTTTTACTTATAACTTAGTGTGGGTGTGTGTCTGGGTGGGTATATGCCCCATATGTGTAGATGTATATGCAGCCACCCCTCCCCAAAAATGCACTGGATCCTCTGGAGCTGGGGTCAAAGGCTGTTGTGAGCTATCCTACTTGGGTGTTGGGACCCAAATTTGGGTCCTTTGGAAGATCAGCAAGTGCTTTTAGCTGCTGAGCCATCTGTCCAGTCCCAGACCTGTCTTTGAGAGTATTGACAAGCTGTCAAGCTCGATCCTTTAAGCATAGCATCCCTCTAGTCCTCATAAGCCCTACATGATAAATGCCGGTTTTTGTTTGTTTGTTTGTTTGTTTGTTTATGCCTATTTAAAGAAGCAGAAATCAAAGCTGTAAGATCCTTTTCTGGACTCCATCATGAAAGAAGTGAGCTTGAGACTATATCTCTTTGATTTGCATCTGGCTTCAGCTTCTTTATCATACTGCTCCAGCCTACGAAGGCGGTACCCAAGTCCTTGCCTCATCCACTTTCTCTGAAAACATCAGTAGCTTCCAACATGAACTGAGAACTCCAAATATGTCAACAGATGACTAAGAGAGCAGTAATCATTAGCTGTGGGTCCAGAGGGGAAGATTTATAAATAGGAAAATAGGGAAATTTTTGCACCTGTACAACAATAACATCAACAACGGTAATAAGGATAACAGCGATCTACTTCATCTGTGGAGAAAACGTTATCAAGACATCTCCACGTGTGTGATCACAGGGAGGCCATGGGAGGCTCTGGGACGAGCAGGTGCAATATCTTCACTTTGGTCCTATGGCCCCCAAAAGATCTGTGAGACTTCCCAAGTAACATCCAAGGGATAATGACAAATGCTGGATAAATCATTCCAAAGCTATTACAGAGAGACTCACTCTGCCATATGGAAAAAGTGGTCAGGGAACAATTAACTTCAACAATGTATATTGCCCCTAGAAAGAAACCTGAGCTGAGCTACCACCATAAGGCTGACTGAAACCTCTATCAATTAGTCAGTAATAATGGCCAGAGTTTGAAACCATAAAAACTTAGAAAAAGTAAAATAAACGCAGGCCATGAAATCATTTCAGAATGATTCAACAGCATGTTTTTTGTGGGAGACACACTGAGCCCCTCCTTCCTGTTTAATGGATTTCCTTTTCTAGCTTAAGGAAGGCATATGTTGGAGGCATGTGAAAGCTCTGGTGTAGTGAGGGTAATTGGCACTAGAATTATTGCAAGTGTTTAATAAAAGAGCCCTGTTTATGAAGTGCAGAGTGTGTAAAACAAGCTAACAGAGAATGGTATGAATGCTTTCATGACTCCATGCCACCAGCAGCGTAAGCAAGTGGCCGTGCTGTAAATCACGGGCTAGCCTTTGAAAGAGAAACAGAGAGATGGACACAGAAATCACTTAAGACCACAAACTAAGTTAATCCAAAGCATTCAGACCCGAGATAGTCACAGAGCAACAATTTCGGTATGTAACAGCAACAGTATGCTATATGGTCAACTTAATGAGGTAAATGGAACCCTGGGAAGGAGTAGGTAGAGATAGAACCCAAGGCTTGGTGCTTGAAGAGCAGCCTGGGTGCCTTGAAATCAAGATGTCCCTCCCAATCACAGATTCGTTAAGATGGAGTTTGTTATTTAGGGCCACCAAACATTAAAGAGACTTTATGCTTTAAATATGAAACATTGCCTTCAAGGCTCACCTGGTACATGGGTCCTCCCCTGGCTGGTCACAGAAGGTGATCTGCAGTCCCACCCTCACTCCCTGCTTCCTGTCCTCGTGGGGCTCAGCGGTCTTCTCCTCCGCACCTCTGGACAGCAAGGCATTCTACCTCAGCATGGGTCCAGAACCAGCAGGGCCAAAGGCTCAAGGATTGAAATCTCAGTGAACCAAAGTCTGCAATTCTTCCCTTTAGGTTGTTTTTCTCAGGTATTAGTCATGGCAGCAATGAAGCTGGATAACGCAGAAGAGTTATACATGAAATCAGTTAGTACAATACACCTTTTTAAGACTTTTTAAGACAAATTCCACTTGTGTGTACCTGCACGATTGCACCTATGTGTGTTTGACTGTATTGTGTACATTGTGATATGTATGTTTTATATGTATATGAAGCCTAGGGTTGATATTGGGATTCACCTTATTATTGGAGCAGACTCTCTTAATCAAACCCAGAGCTCACTGATATGGCTCATCTCACTAGCTAGCTTGCTTTCCGGATCCCTGATCTCCACCTTTCAAAGGCAGGGATTATAGGACTGTTAATGCTGCCTAGATTTTGCTTTTATGTGGGTGTTAGGGATTCAAACTCTGGTCCTACACATGCACAACAAATACTTTACCCACTGAACCATCTCCCCAGCCACAAACAACATTTATTTCATGGGGCTTAATGCCATGGAGTTGACAAAGACCAGGGGCTCCTGATCCATGAAATAAATAAGAGTGTCCAATGATAGAACCAATATTAGAATATTCCTTCAGAATAATTGCACAGCCTTTTCTTCTTCTACGATCAGCCCTCTGAGTTTAAAAGAGATATGGAGTATAAAATACCAGTTGATTATAAGAAAAACATGCATCCAAGTTGCGAGATACATTTAAATCTCATTAAACTAACTGAAAAATTCATGAGCAATACATGGATAATTTGTTTCTTATTAAAACATTAAACTTGTAGAGAATATTTAGCTGTTCAAATGTCAAGTAACGGGATAGCTATAGTAAGTTAATTAGCTACCAATTCATTGCTAAAGATACTTAATTGACATTTAATAAGCATATTAAATACCAATTAACCAACTATATTTAGAGCTAACTATATTTAGTCAAAGCTGTTTTGTTAATTGCTTGCTCAGTGTCTTAGTATCTATGGTCAATAGATTATAACCCAATTAAATATATACATTAATGTGTTTACATATATGTCTCCCCAGTGGGAACATTATCTGGATGCACATGTGTGGCTTTAACCGTTGTCACCCATCTTGGTAAAGACAACAAACAACTTCCAGCAAGTCACCCTGGCTCACTGAATTGAATCAGACAAGAGAGGATGTCAGAAATGTGGTTCTGTCTCGTCACTGCTGAAAGCGGGGAGCCTCAAAGGTTCCGCCAAGTAGAAGTGCAGGGCTTCTGGAGGCTGGGTCCACATGCCCTTTGAGATCTGTGCAGAGGGGCCTTCGTGAACTTTCAGAAATACTATTGATACTACGCTTTAGTAGAGGGAGGGACAGACTCGTTGTGATAATTGCCTCCAGGATCTCATGGCTGCCCTGGGCTCCAGCGCTCTTGGCTGGCATTCTTTTGGACTGTTTGCTGAATAACATTGTCAGTCCCATGCTGGGGGATCTGGATTGTGTATTCTGGTCACAACACTTTCCTGCAGACTTGATACTCAGCACAATAGAGGAGAGACACGTGAAAAGAGAGCAGGGACCAGAACACATTAACCTTGGACCACTCTTCCCTGACCCCATGAAGGCATTTAATGGGTTTTGTAGGTCCTGATGTGGGGCATCCTTCCTGAGGTTTAAATATGCAGAAGCACTGAACAGTGGCATGAATCGGTTATCAGAGGGCTGAAGGGCGATGCTGGTGGTCTGCAGGCAAGAAGCATCCAACATGGCCAGACCATTTAATCATTGCCAGAATCGAGGTGAATTAAGATTAGAGAATCTTAAAGCTTGGGAGGTTCTTTCAATTTTTAAAATAATTAACATTTGCACCTTACGTTCATTGAGCTTCCACAGAGCAAAAGACCAGGAATATGAACACGTGGTTACGTTTTTGTATTAACTGTTCGATCCTTGCAAGTCAGGCATTTGGCTAGTGAACTAGGCAATTAGTTTTGAGTAGTCCAAATAAAGGGGAGAATTGTTTTTAGGGGAGCCTGAAATCCAAAGTCCAAAGGAATAGCTGAGCCAAAAACTAAGAACAGGATAGTTATGGAAGACAGAAGGCAGTGGGCAGGCTCAGAGATACTCATTGCCTGAATCAGAGTGAATTGATGTTGCAGAATCCCAGAAATGGCAGTCTTACTACAGTCAACCCCCCTAATCTGTGGGAGGCACATTCCAGGATCCTCAGTCAGTATATGAAACTATGAATACATAGAACCCTATAGGCACTCTGATTGCTACAACAGCCCTGACCACTGAGAACCAGAGTTAAAATAGCTCCCTATGCCTTAGCACCTCCCTATATCACTACTCTTGTGTTTTGAGGCAATTTATTGGTAAAGAGGGTTACCTGGATATAAGCAATGTGATGCCTCAACAGTTTAATAGCAGAGATGGCTGTTCTACTAACTAATGGGCAGTATGGATGCTTGTCACAGAGGGGCGATTCACATCCCAGGCCAGATGGAAAAGAGCAACTTGGGATGTCAATTGGGAACTTACAACCCCTGAACTGATTATTTCTGTAATCTTCCATATACTATATTCAGATTGCTAGTGAATATGGGCTGCTAAAATGGTGGAAAGTAAAATCACGAATAAAAAAAAAATGAGGGTACTTGGAAGGATGAGAGGCCTGTGGCTCCTGCCTTTCATTATCTTAAGGTACTATTGATCATCTCTAAAGGTATAACCTCAAGAAATCCCAAAGAGTAACTATAATTCAAATATATCAAGGCTGGATTTTTTTGGGTGATAGAATAAAATGAGGCACAGAGTACAGCAAGAGTAATCATTTCAAATGCCAATCATTATACTGGCTGTATTTACAAGTGAGATAGCTGCCTATAAACAAAGACATGGAAGAGTTAATTGGCTACTAGTTGAGAGGGTGCCTGGTTATGGTAACTCTGGTTTGTCTGTCCTGTTATCCCGCCCACTGAACAATGTCTCTAAGGTCTTATTGTTATAGATACAACAGTGGGTATTGGAAGGACTACATCTGCGTGGAGCAAGGGTGGACCTCCTTCTTCAGTGACTGCTATGGGCTCTGATGGGAATCTTCTCATCATTTTGAGCCTTGGCAGCATGTTAACATGTAACACCCCTTAAGCTGTCCCAGGGCGGGTTAAGAAATGCAGTTTACCTCATTTGCCTTTTGCATTGCTTTTTCCATTGGAAGGATTTGTGCACTTTGCATGTTTTCGTTAATGAATGACTGCAGTGTGCCTGTGAGCTTTGTTTGAAGATACCACAAAATGTAGGAGAAAATTCGTATCCATAGGGAAAGCCTTGTTACCCTGGATAAGTCTGATCAATGAGGGAAAGAAAGAGTTTGCATGAAAATTTAAATTCTCCAATATGAGATGCTTTTGGGTAAGCGGAACACTCAAGCTAGGGTTAGTAATGAATT
>JADRCD010244099.1:22913-36264 GCA_019843815.1 Montemys delectorum | reverse complement strand
GGGTGCTAACTCAACCAAGAATTCTGTTCACATGGTAGTCATTTGCTCTGCTTAGATGGTCCATGTAGCTTTACCCTAGCCACAGATACATTTGCCAGAGTCGTAATGTAGAGCTAAATTTTATCTCTTGGTCTTTCTTTTATGTAACATTTCCTAGAAATGCCAAAATGTGGGTGAGGGAGGCTGAGTATCAAGTTCGGAGCATTGCTAACTTTAGACAGTGTAAAGTCCCCATGCCACACTGCAGGCTTTCCCTCTCTATTTCAGATCCAAGCTGAAGTTACTCCCCCCATCCTCCACCCCCCCTAGTGCCACCACAAATGAATACCATCTGATGGCTGCAGAAATTTAACGTGAATCCAGTGATTTTCCACCCGGCTGCAAACTGGTCTGCCATAGATGTTCCAAAGTTGTGCTTCAGGGGTTGGGGGGGGGGGGGATGTCAATTAAATTGCAGGTGCCCCAATTTCAACCAGAGTCATCAAGAATCACCATTAGCTTTTATTATACTATACCTACCTTTAAAATTCACGCACGGGTTCAGGCCTTTTTAGTCAGCCCAGCTGTACACTGAACAATGCTGGGGGAAAAAACCGTCTCAGACTTTGGGGAAATTATGATAAGAGTTAACTTTTCTATCCTATTCTGGGTGCAGACATCAGTCACATATCTCAGGCTGTCTTGGGATGACATGTGCAGGCATCAATGGACTGCCTCAGAGTTCCCAACTGAGAAGCTAAACCAAAAAGAAGACAAAAATAAAATAAAATAAAATAAAATAAAATAAAATAAAATAAAAATAGTTCTGAGCTATGGATATGGGACAGGGCTATGTGGTACCACACAACCAGACAGTTCCAACCGGGTCAGCCAATGAAAATTTGCATTACACTTGTTTCTGACAGGCAGAGCAATGGTTCTCAGTCTGTGGGTGGAGACCCCTTTAGAGGTCACATATCAAATGTCCTGCATATCAGTTATTTACATTATAATTCACGACAGTAGCAAATTTACAATCATGAAGTAATAACAAAATAATTGTTATGCATGGGATCAGCACTGCATGAGGAGCTCTATTAGAGGTCACAGCATTAGGAAGGTTGAAAACCACTGATGTAGAGAAAGAACCAGGGCTAATTCAGAAGACGATGATATGTGACTGACCCATATTCATCTAAAGCAAGAGGATGGAAAAGCAGGAAGGGAGGAGTAATTGGTCTTCGGAAAGACTAAGAAGTGCCAAAAAGCACCCTGTCACAAGCAGCACATCACATCCCATTCTACCTGCTGGATACAGACCAGGGTAGATACACATGGTCCCCCAGCTCCCATTTTAATCAAAACAGCAGTAGCTCTCTACCCTAAGAGCAGCTGATCATTTTGGCATGCATGATCTTCATACACATTCCCATGTACTTTCTACACAATACCCTGATGGGATTAGCAGCAGCCCGTGGGGAGAAAAAGCAAGTTTAGATAGGAGATAGAGGGGACAGGAAGTGTTCATTTGAGGAAAGAGTACTTCAGGAAAGAAAAGGCTTGGTTATTAAGAAGAGGAGGGGGATTTGCATGAGCTCAGTGAAGGAACAGGAAAGTGCCAATGGGTGATGTTGATTGAGAGGGGGAAGGGCAGGAAGATGAGAAAGCAAAGCTGGAGCTAGGAGATTACCCAGGGCTGATACAGAATTTGAAACAAATACAATTACATTTTCTTTTATGTAAAGTGCCTGAGACCTGAAATGTTTAAAATTTTGGATGGGGGCAGGGGAAGAATGCTAGAATATTTATACGCAGAATGAAATACTGTGGGGATGAGTTCTAAGTCTAAACATGAAATTTATTTGTTTCTATATAACTTGCATATATAGCAAAGATAAAAAATATTGTTTTTGCTCATCGATTTTGATCATGACTCTTTATCTCAGGAAATTTCCATTTGTGGTATCATGATATTCCTCAAAGGCTTTAGATTTGGGGGGTATCTCTATTTTAAAATTTCCAAACAAAGAACATTTAACTGGTCTTAAGAACGTGATCATCAGATTAATGTTTCAATTGTCACACATTCAAGTACATAGAATTTAGCACAAATGGCACTAAGCTCTACTTCCCACTCTTCTCCCAATCCAACATGCAGAGACATCGCTGTGGTTTCCTTAGGATAACAGCATAGGTTGCAAGCTACGCCAAGTGATGCTATCGGCTGGCAGGAGAGGAGGGTATGTCTCAAAAAGATTCCTCAAAATATAAGGCTTCATGTCATCTTTGGCTAGTTTGTGGTGAATGGGAAATGGGTGCTAACTGTTGTGAAGGGGCTATGACCTAAAGTTCCAATTTCTGCCATGTCTGCCTGAGGAGATAAAAAGTGTGACTAACACATTTCCAAAATTATCAGGAAAAAAAGAATCGGTTGACAATTGTTTATTTGATATTGCATTCTAAATTCTAAAAAGTTATTTATATGTTAGATTTATATTTCTTAAAGCATGGATACAGATAGATATTTTTCATACTATTGAGTCTATATTAGATGACTCCTTTATATGTATTTACAACTTTCTACCAAAAGCTGTGTTTGGTAGCCCAATTAAGATCTAGCAATATTCTAGCACTCCTCTCCAAGATGCTGACAAAATTTGAATAAAAAATAATGTAATACTTTCAGTTATTATCACTTTCTATTGGTAACTTCAGACACTGGAAGAAACACCAATGAGTTAAAGGAAGGAAGGAAGGAAGGAAGGAAGGAAGGAAGGAAGGAAGGAAGGAAGGGAGGAAGGAAGGAAGGAAGGAAAGAGAGAAAGAAAAAGACCTGGGGATAGAAGCCCCAAAGTACATTTTGGGTGAACTTATATAAATGTGGAAGAAACTGAGGGGTAAAACCAGTCTCTGTGACAAGTGATTAATACTTTAAAGTCTTGATAGCTTATGAACAATAGAACCCCAAGGGAAGGCTATAAAATAAAACAGGTAGTGTCTATTAGCTTGTCCTCACTCCCGGCTTCAGCAGGACAGTGTTCCCAAGGTGAAGTGGTTTCATTTGCCTTTGGCTCATTTTGAACCGCAGACAATTTGGGTGTGTCTAGTTTTCTTAATAGGAGTTACAGTTCTGTCCCGCAGTTCCACTTCTCTCAACAGCATGCAACACACTTCACTATAGAAGGAAGGGCTGGTGTGGCAAAGCTATGGGCTGTAGCTGAGTGAGTAAGCCCTTAGCCATTTGACCAAGGGGTTACCTCAGCCTAAGCTCCTAAATGTATACAGTAGAAACAACAGTGCATTCTGCTATGTCTTTTGCCTAGAAGACATGATAGGACCTGCAAGGTAGACTCTCCAAGGAAGGAGCTGTCACCAATGTGGCTTTCTTCCCTCCATTTTGTTTATTTCCTACATACCCGCACTTAAAGATAAACCTTGGACAGGTGTTTTATCCATTACACAGGCATACTTCTGGATTCAATTTCATTGTCTTCCATGTGGATTTCTGCCCTCATCTGCTTCTCTGTTGTATCTCTCATGACTAAATCGGTTAGAAGGAGTCCACAGAGAAAAAAAATTAATAAATAAATAAAAATTAAAAAAAAACTCACCACCGTCTTGTAGCATAAATATAAAAGGTACATAGTATAGCTCAAGTCTCAAGAACAAAATCCTCATCTGCTCCCCACCGTGGAGCACCTCATGAGAACCCAACTCCAGCTCAATGAAAGGCCCATATATTTTAAAGCCGGCGTATTTTAAAATGCAGGGGTCAAATCAAAGCTGTACACACCTTATACACTAAAAGAGAAAAAGAAGAATTTATTTCAGCACTCAGGTCAACCACGCATCAAAAAGCAGTGGATAGACAGGATGGCGTTTCGCAAAACAAAGTGCAACAAAACAAACAAACGAACTCTCACCGCTCCCCACCCCCCCCAGCACCTGCTGGAGATCCCTCCTCCCAGGCTTCGCTTTCGAGCCTAACTTATATTTGATAGGGTGTTGTTGCAGCTGCGGGACCAGGGTGGTTTATTTAAGTGGCTCCAAATGCCTGTCAGTGTGGCAACCAGCTGAATACATAAAACAGGCTCTCCAAACCCTTTATGGCCCAGGGTCAGAGTAAATGGAATAATAAAATCCAAATGCTTTTGTCTCATTTTCCATCACCCAACCCCTCCGCATAAATCTGCAGCTTCGCGGTGACCTTCGAGATCGGTGCGGGATGAGGCCGCGCTTGGAGATACATTTGGTCTGCATCTTGGATCTTTAAAAGCTTTTTCCAATTAATTTTAACTGGCTTCCATAAGGATCAAGCACAGCTTCCTCCCTTCCCACCACCCCTCTCTCCCACCTTTTTAACCAGGCAAGTGACAGCATTCTCTAAGACTCATACAACAGGTACCAACCCATTAAGCTTCCATTCTCCAAAGACAAAATGTGGTGATCATGTGTCCCAGGATATCTGCAAGAGGAAAGCCACCCTTACTCACAAACGTTCCTAGGCAGGCTTGAATTAAAGGTGGTAGCTTCAGTTCACACCGCTATGTGAAGTGCAGAAAGCATTCAAGTCAGTCTGAGAACACACCTAATTCAAACCCTGAAAATCACGGTATCTGCTCTTAGAGCCAGCTGAAGGAATCCCTTGTCTTATTGCATTAACATTTTGAGGCATGAAGAGAGAAAAGCTGCTGTTGGGAGGCCTAGTACCAAGAACTTCAGAACAGAGGTAAAGAGACAAAATGACTACAAGCAGAGAAGAAAGTGAGACAAGATCCTGAAAATCTGACTGGAGACCTTTTCCTGCCACTGATCTTTCTTCCCCTGAAATGAGAGCAGAAACCAATCAGACCACAGCAAAGCAACACAGGGTTTTAATATTTGTAGTCCCTAGAGAAGTTGAGTTTCATGCTGCATGTTCAGTTGTCCCAGTTTGGGCTGCTAGCTTTGGTGAGGGATACGGCTCTAAATGGAAGAGACTCTGAGTTCTTCAAAGGTTCATAGCATTCTGAATAAGACGATAGCCACGGGGGTTGGGGTCATGGGTCAATGGGTAAAGTATTTGCCAGTATCAGGACCAGGGGGGAGTAACATGACTGTGGTCTCAGAGCGCCTAAGAGAGATGGAAGTCAAGGTAGATTCCCAGTTTTGTGGCAGCCTGGCACACACAGGTCTAAAGAAGAGATTACATCTCAAACAACATGGAAGGCAAGCACTGACATAAGGGTTGCCCTCTGATACCCTCATTCACACTGGCAAACACACACACACACACACACACACACACACACACACACACACATACACAAACACACAAAGCTGCCATTTTGACTACAAAAAAATCCATGTCTGATTTGAAGTCAGAGGAGCTATTGTAATAACTAAGAGAGGTACTTTATGTAAGAACATCTGACCAGGCACTTACATTGAGCAACTGCCCCCCTCCCCACCCATTCCCACTGTACCCTGTCTTCTAGTTCATCTCTATTTAGCCCCTTCTTGCTATTACCAAAATTTCATTATCTATTGTTTGCAGTTGTTACCTGCTTTTCAACATTTCTGCTTCTATAAATCTACAATGCATTCATGAAGAATGGAAACCTCAGTGTTAACTCTAAACATGTTTGTCTAAAACTTCAGTGTGTTTTAAAACCTGTAGAACATTCTAGAAGGAAGCAGATTTGTGTCTTATTTGATTTTATGCCATATGTGCTTGTTATGGATGAAAGAAAGGTGAAGGAAACAGGTTCCCAGCAGGAAATGCAGCGTCCAGATCCATGGCAGTCATTTGGGAAGGTCTGGTTATATCTTCCAAAAGTGCCAGGGGTTAGATTTGGATCTCACGGGAAATTGTGTCTGGGGACAATTCTGAATGGACTTTCCTCATTCAAAACTTCTTCTGTCAGCGTGTGGAGCCTCACTTGTCTAGCTTCCTTATCTGTCCTTTACTATTAACCTGGGATCAGTTGAATGTAAAAAAGTACACTTGAAGCCGATATTCCCATTTTAACAATGGAGATGAGCTGAATGTTGGAGTTTAACTGAAGTATGGAAGAGTCAGCCCCCTGCCTGAAGTCAGCAGCAGTGACTTCACCTACCTTTGACCTGTACAGAAACGACACTGGAAGAACTGAAGATAGAAGCAAAATCAGAGAAAAGATTTCGACCCCAAAAGTTCAAACATTTCAGTTTAGACTTGTGTTAAGTGAGACCTGAGCATGCTTACCAAGGGCGTCTTTGGAAGGCATAATGGCAATGCTGGAAGTCAGGGGATACTGCAGAAAGCAATGTACTGAAGTAGGGGGCCCAGGACAATTTACTGCTTTCTAACAAACTCACCCAGTAAAGGGTAAAATAATGGAATCCTGTGACCCTTGGACATGGCCCATGTCTAGTGCCTGGTATGTCCTTCACGTAGAGTCAGTATGACAAGGGATTTGAAAGATTGAGTAAAAAGGTGTTGAAAAGTTGGCAGTGTTTTTTGTTCTTGTTGTTTTGTTTCATTTTCTAGGTAGAGGTTAGATTTCTGCTTTATTTTGATACTTTTATTTGTAGAAAAAGTAAGTTGGACTTTCTTTTGTCTGCTTTTAACAGACAAATAACTTTTTTCATTAAAAAAGTTTTTTTTATTTAAAACATTTTTTCCGTACAATATATTCTGACTCTAGTTTTCCTTTCTTCTAGTCCTTCTAGTTCTCCCCTACCACCTCTCCTGTCTGCATCCACATCCTTTCCTTAGAAAACAAACAGACAATAAGGAATATTCATTAAAAAAATAAGATAAAGTAAAATAAAACCAACAAACCTTAATAGGATAAAACAAACAGAAGGAAAAGAGCTAAAGAAAGAAAAAAACACAAGAAATATACATATAGATACAAAGACATACAGGAAACCATAATATCTACACAAAGATCCTGAAGGGTTACAAGAAAAAGAAGAAAAAAGAAAAAAAAGAGAGAGAGAGAGCAAATGCCTGGACTCAACACGGTGATCCAAGGAACCTCTGGGGTTACTGTTGAGTTCCTTTTGTGTTGGCCATTTTCTGCTGGACATGGGGCCTACACTTAAGAGCGATTTGTTTTTCTAGCAAGATTTCCTTGGAGAAAACTAATTTTTTATTTGCAAGTAGTTATCAGTTGTAGTTAGCTCCTGGGTTGGTCATGGGGGTAAATAGCTCATTGTTTTAAATGGAATTATATTTCCTAAAATGCATCAGGACTTCAAGGCTAACTGTATGGTATTATGGGGAAAAAACATGGGATTCATTGAAAATATCTCTGAGTCCAAAATCAATCTACATGAATCCAAGTAGGTGGGATCATCGTATCTGAAGTTCAATTCTTTAGCAGAATGGAGACAATATGGAATGCCTTTTAAGGGCACCGTGGGACTGACATAACACAAGTGATGAATGACTACCTTGAGTAATGGATTAGCAAATAGACAACATACATGCTACTTACATGTGGCTTCCTCTTATCCTTGGAATGATGTTGATAACATGTCTCGGTCCCTAACCATTTCTGGGAAGGCACAGGCTGTTTTGCCAGTCTCCATACCAAGTTGCTTTGTCCGTTTTCTCATTGCCCTGTGACACTGCCGTTATCTTCTGGGGTGTTCTTCATTTTCCTATATTCTTTCCAAGAATGCACACATACATTTTGATCTGTATGGTAACACAGAGAAAGAGATATGTCATATTTTTGTGTGTGAAAACCCTCATTGGTTGGGATCATGCCACATCAAAGTCTGGTAGCTAACTCTGACATAGCAACCACAATCAGTTTGTATCTTTGGGCAATCAGAAGATGAGTCAACATAATAATCTTTGATCACACAGTCCTGCTAAAAATGTATCTTAACTTGAAACAATTAAACTCTTAGCCCTTTATTCTTTCCACAAACATTTGTTGATTTCAAAAAGATCTGTTTGGTCTCCTGATTCCTATTGCTCATAAAACAAGGTTTTTATGTGAGTATGTAAAGAAAGAATAAGTAAGAGGGCTCTGTAAGAAAGGAATCAAGATCTTTAATATATTCAGCATCAATTTTGGAAATTGAGAGCCAAATGTTCTATCCAAAACTGGAAGCATTATTTGAGTAGATTTCAGCCTAGATACAATAAGTCCATCTTCATGGACAAAAACAGTTGTACAATATATCAACAGATGCAGATAGCCAAAAAAAAGCATATTCCTTTAGTAGATACTAAGATTTGAATCTGAAATACCCATATGAGTTTATGTGTATTTCCACTCGGTACCCAGCTGGTTACTGCTGGCTTTGCAGGATCTAGAGCCTTGGAGATAGACAGCCTAACTGGCCATTGTGTGCCTCTGCTTCTGGTGCTATCTCCGCTTCTTGCTTCACCAAGATGTGAACAAAGTGAGCCTCGGCAAGCCAATCTCCACTGCCACTGATGTCAACATGCTTCCAGACATGATGACTAGAAACTGTAAATGAAACGACTTTGAAAATAAAATGAAAAATTACTTTTCTCCTCACTTCTCTCCATCAGGTGTTCTGCAACCGTGAGGCAGAAAGTAGCAGACATGGCAGAGAATACTCCACAACTCCTTATATTCCAAGTGTACATAAGGGAAGGTAAAGATGTTCTCTTCCTTGGAAAGACTGGATGGCCTCATATGATGTCAAAATACTGACGTCATCTGAGGCAAACTAAACACTATAGTGGGTGGTCATTTCCATTCTCAGAGCTCACCAGATTTGTGGTTACCACTATAATGCAAATAGTCAGGGCAGACTCATTAGAATTCTGTATCAATTGCACATCAGAACAGAATGAGAAGCTGTCAATAGCAAGAACCCTTCTGCTCAATGCTCATTCACCAATTTTATCACTAAGTTTAGTAGCGTTTGAACATCATCATCTCCACCATTCTGTTGCACGTCTATGACTTGACAGTCTAACCCTAACTTCCTCAATCTGCCTGTCAGCTACCAGCCCAGCTCCCTATGATCACAGAGATCATCTGAATATGGGAAGAATTTGTTGTCATTTTGCTTTTTAAAGGCACTCTTTTAAAAAAAATACTTATTTTTTTATTATATGTCTATGAGGTTTACCTGCACGTATGTACATGCACCACATAGATACAAGCACCATAGATGCCCGGTGCTTGTGGAAACAAGAAGAGGGCATTGGATCTTGGAGTTACAGGTGGCAGTGAACCGTCATGAAGGTCCTGATAACTGAACCTGCATCTTCTCCAAGAGCAGCAAGTGATTTTGAACACTGAGTCATCTCTCCAGCCCCAGGAAAGATTTTTTCTTAAGCTAGCAAATATTCTCAGGGATTTGGAGCTAAGGAAAATAAAACAGCCTATCTGCTTCTCAATTCCAATCAAGCTTCTAAAGGGTACATACTTTCTTTATCTGTGCCCCAGCAAGATATTCATGACACATAGAAGATCTGAAGCTATTCACTTAGGCTTTGGGATAGAAAAGGTACTGTGAAGGGCAAAGAAATAGGGTAAGGAAAAAAGTTAACTAACACCTTGAAGAAGAACAGTTGGCAGCTAGGCTCTAATGTCTGGTGGAAGATCAACACAGCGTGCACCATGATCCCAATGGATACTGATCTGAGCCCAAACATTCAAGCTGGGATATGGAACACAAGAAACCAATGACGTAAAGCAGGGAAAGCATTTGGATGCGGAGCAACAAGATTCCTACTCAGACCCATCAGTTTGGGACCTTGCAGTTAGACTATCTCGTTCTTCTGCGTGGCTTTGTTAATACTTCTGTTTGCCCAGAGAGATTGCCCAGTGGCTAGGAGACCCTATTCCTTTTGCAGAAAATCAGCGTTCAGCTCCCAGCACCCACATCAGCTGTCCTACCACCAAACTATAACTCTAGATTCAGGAAAGCTGACACCTTCTTATGGCTTCTACAGACACGTGTGCACAGAAAATTAAAAGTAAAATAAGCTTAAAATCTATGTATTGGTAACAGCAAGATGTGCCTCACAAGATTTTTGTGAGGAAAAAAAATGAGAAAAATCGGGTAATAAACTTGACAAGAAAAGGGGCTTTAGTTTTATTAATTAAAATATCTTAATTTATATTATAGATTTTTAAAGATTATCTTGGCACATAGTCATGGTACAGCAGTGAGCTTGGTAAAGCAACCTTTATCACAGATACCCTATACTTGGACTGCTTTCATTCCTTTTCCCTAGCCCTGCCTCCAACTTCCCTTAATACAGATAGATGTACAGGAAGCAGACCAGCAGAAGAGACCTGCATCATAAGGCCAAGAAAGCATGCTGTCTGCACAATGGACAACAAAGGAATGTGGGACCAGAGACCATGGTGCATGAGCAAGGCCTCATGTTGAAATCATGAGTAGTCTTTCCTGTGAAACCACAGTTTTTCCAAAGAAAGCAATTATAACATTAAACATTTAAATACTTGGCCTAAGATAGAGGAAATGGAATATATTCTTGAACAAATTCACAAAAGAAACAAAATAGGGTTATTTTACCAGTATCTTAGTTATTATATGTCTGAGTATTAAAATGCTTGAGTCTTGCTGTATGTTGTATCTATTATAGTATCCATTTTAATAGATGTTTTATATGACAAAGAGAAAAAAAGCTAGTTATTGATGTGTTAGAAAAACAAAAATTGATAATTAAAAAGTGGAAAAGTAAGCTGGGGAGATGGCTAGGCTCATGACTGAAAAATGGAGAAAGGGGTTTTAACTGGGTAGAGAGATGGAGGAGGAAAAATAACACGAAGGATATTGAAAAACAATAAGGAATCATATCGTTTTTTATTTACCTAGAATATATATATGTATAAAACAAATATAAGTGTGTGTATATATATATAAATATCACATACATATGCACATACATATTGTATACAGTTTAAATGAAGTTATACCACGTAGGCTAACAAAACTTTCCCCTAGAACCACAGACTATCTATGTAAGACTTTAAAAACCAGATGGGAAAGACATCTATGAGTAGTATCAGGGCTTAGAAATTCTTAACAGTGTTGGTCAGAGGCGTCCAAGAGACTCGATCCCCATATCATACATGTTATTGCCGTTGCCTTTAGTTGCCTCCAGAGGTTGCTATTGCTGAAGATACCATGAACTTTGGACCTGAGTCACAGGACTCAGATGACTCAAGGTAGAACTGACCGGAAAACCTCTTGCCTGAGGACTAGTTTTCATAGTACTTGAAAGTACTGTGCAAACATCCAAGGGAGGAAGAAACCAATAGTCCTCTTCAGCTTTGATGCTTATGAACACAAACAACAATGGCCAGCATGGCCAGATATCCCTGAGGGTGTAACAGTGGCACTCATATCTTGGTGGTAACCAACAGCTGTCTATTTGGACTTCAGGCCTACTCATGCGGGGGCAGGGGGCAAACAAACAAAAAACCAAAAACCTGAAAAGCTAGCCTATTTCTCTGGGAGAGTAGTCATGGATCTTAGAGGAGAACCTGATAGCACTGCTTCATTAGACCAGCATAACTCTGAACTCTGCTCTAAATATTTATTCTCCTTCCCACAGAGAGGGACATCTGTCATTCTTCATCAAAGAAAGTTCTCCTGCCATAGAAACCATTGCAGAAAACCGAGTCTGGTCAAATTCCATAAAACAACTGATCCCAGGGTACCCAGCTACAGTGACTAAAGCTACAACACAACTCTTGTACCTAAGGCTCAAGGAACACCGCAAAGTAGGGTACAGAAAGACTGTAAGAGCCAGAGGGCCAAGACGTCTTTGAGATTTTGTCTCTTAGAAAGGACAGAGAAGCTTCACACATTATACCTCAATAATATGGCTGCCTAAACATGACCTGAATGAGTATGGTCCCAACTGACATGCTGACAGGGAAAAGGGAAATCTCATGGGGTCCTATCCTTACCAAAGAACTACAGGCAACTAAGGAAGGCCGAGAATAGGAGATACAGTCTGTTTCAAGGATGGACCACATAATTGCCTATCTAATACCAATTGGTCAGCCCTGAAATCAAATAAAACTAACACTAAGTGAACTCAGCAAGCTGTATTGATATATTTGTGCTATACAAATATGTAAAGCTAACAATTAAAAAAAAAGTGGTCATGAACTTGAGCGGGACTGGTCCATGTGAGGTGTTGGAGGGGAAAAAGAAGAAGGGAAGAAATGATGTAATTATATTTTAATTTCAAAAAAATTAAAAAATACGTGTCGGCAGTGAAGACCATCTTTTCCAGGGACATTAAAATGCAATGAAATGTAGAATTCAGAAGTGAGAAGGAAAATAGGATGAATGCTTTGCAAAAGGTTTTACTGGCTGCTTCTCTCTCAACTTGACACAGCTAGAGTCTTGATGGGAAGAGCCCCAGTTGAGAAAATGCCTCCATAACGTCTGGCTATAAGGCATTTTTAAATTAGTGAACAACGAGGGAGGGCCCTCATTGTGGATGGTACCATCCCTGGGCTGCTGGTCCTGGGTTCTAAGGAAAGCAGACTGAGCAAGCCATGGGTGAACAGGCCAGTAAGCAGCTCCCCTCCATGGCCTCTGCATCAGCTCCTGCCTCCGGGTTCCACTCTGCTTGAGTTCCTGTCCTGACGTCTTTCAATGATGAATAGCAATATGAAAGTATAAGCCAAATGAATCCTTTCCTCCTCAACTTGGTTTTGGTCATGATGTTTCATCACAGCCCTAGAAACTTTAAGACACTATTTACAACCTTGATGTTGACTGTGTGTGTGTGTGTGTGTGTGTGTGTGTGTGTGTGTGTGTGTGTTTATGTGGACATGTTTCTGAGGCAATAGTGTCTAAGTTGTTGGTAATCAACAGTTTTCTTTGTAAAAACAAAAGTAAAAGCAAACAAACAAACAAACAAATACAAATTCTCTTCAAAGTTCTGACATTGCTCTTTGGATGTGAAAATTTCTGTTATGTCCATCCAGCAAAACTCAGTGTCCTTGCCAATCAACAGGTGGAATATAATCCTTCACCTCTGCTCTGCTCTGCTCTCCCCTCCTCTCCTCCCTTCCCCTCCCTCTCCTGTCCCCTCCCACCACTTACATTGCCCTAGCTGACCTTGAACTCTTGGGCTCAAGGAATCCTCCCTCCTCAATCTCCTCAGCAGTGTGGAATATAACACAGACACACTCCTTAGTCCAACTGGGGAGAGAGAGCTTTGACATGTTAATTTTAAAACCGTGTTTGGGGTTATGACACCTCGATTAATGATGAAAATTTTAGAAAAGTAGCACATCAATTGTATTTTAAAGCATCACCCTGAGGAAGACTGTAGGGGAGGGACAGTGGCCCTATTTGGGACATTTTGTGTGTGTGTGTGTGTGTGTGTGTGTGTGTGTGTGTGTGTGTG
>JADRCD010244099.1:0-22513 GCA_019843815.1 Montemys delectorum | reverse complement strand
TGTGTGTGTGTGTTTCTCTGTCTCTCTGTGAAAGTCTCTCAGAGTTTCTCTCTGTGTATGTGTATTTATCTCTCTCACATCTTTCATTCTCTTTCTGTATCTCTGTCTCATTCTCTCTCTTTCTCTGAGTGTTTGTGTCTCTTGTGCATGTGTCTTTCTCATGCCCCTCTTTTTTGTTCTCTCTCTGTCCCTTCTCCTCTGGGTGTGCATATCTCAGGGATCTCTCTGTGTCTCTGTCTCTCCGTGTGTTTGCGTATCTCTTTGTATAATTCTCTTCAAGTGCATCTCTATCCCTCTTTCTGTCTGTTTGTCTGCCTGCCTGCCTCTGTCTGTCTCTGCCTCTCTGTCTCTCTCTTTCTGCCTCTGCCTCTCTCTCTCTCTCTCTCTCTCTCTCTCTCTCCCTCTTTCTCTCTCTCTCTCTCTCTGTGTGTGTGTGTGTGTGTGTGTGTGTGTGTGTGTGTGTGTGTATGTGTGTGGTGTGTCTCAGCCCTCCCCAAGTGTATGTACCTTCTCACTGGTTCTGCTCTTTACATTTTAACATCTCACATACAAATCCTGTCTACCATGGCAGAGAGCAGTAACCTCTCCCAGAGTGATGCTCATCCTACCCAACTACTTGCAAAAAACTTCCCTGCCTTTGACCTTTCCTCTCGCTTGGTAAATTTAGGCAAAAAAACAAGCAAAATCTGTCAGGAAATGTTTGATTATAAATAGCAGTTCCATTTACTAATCATTTGTTGTTTATAGTTGCTTAATTTAGGAGAAAACTGAGTTTGTCAGCACAGAAAACAGAGGGCAATGGGAAGCTGAGCCTGTGACATGCTATCTCAGAATAACCAACTAGACCTACATGGGCATCTGTGCACTTCAGTAGTCATAGAAAGTAATCACTAATATCACATAGTTGTCATTTTTTTTTTAAATTTACAGGTGTGTGTCTATGGAGAAAGCTAGAAAACTTTAACCCTGCCAGTGGACCAGCCCCCAACAGAACTCTTGACATGGTGTCGATCCCATCATTCCCCAGCGGTAGCTTTGGTCAAGAGATGGCCTTCCATTATGTAGCAAAAACAGGTGTGCTCTCACCAACCATAAATCTATCTGAACACTGTACTGACACTGTCCCTTGCCTGATTGTGATCAACCTTCCACACACAGGACCCCTTGGTGAATGAATACACCTGTACAAGTTTCCCAGGGGTTTTGAGTCTAGTGAATTAAAATAGCGACAGATATTTCTTTAGTTTTGAATAGTAGTTGCTTCACAAAATAATACAAGAGAGGCATATTTTTCTTAAAAAGACATAGCTTCTTCAGAACTGGAGATGGCTCCGGGTTAAGAGCACTGGCTATTCCCACAGAAGAACTGAGTTCTACATCAGCAACCACACATAGTTCACAGGCATCTGTAACTTTAGTTCCAGGGGATCTGATGCTATCTTCTGGCCTCTGTGAGCACCATGTATACACATACACAAACATACATATAGACAAAATACCCATACACATAAAATAAAATATGTTTAAAAGATACCATCTTGTGCAGATTTCTTTCATCAATACAGATCAACACTATTATATAATATAAAATATTATACTATTAAAAATATAACATATTCATTTCTAACATGTCAGTAATATATTATATATAAATATATATAAATTGGCCATTTATATGAAAACATCAATGCATACCGCTAGCAAGACAGGCCAACCTGGAAGGCTATAGACAAGACGATGACAACTGCAGCCATCTGCAAAGAGGCAGAATTATGCAGACAACAAAACAAGGGGGTGATGTGAAGAAATGACGAACAGGCAGAGCATAAGAGGATTCCAGGTTAATAAAATGATTCTGAATCACACAGAGCGTGCCACCTCAAAAGTAAAACCCATAGAACCAATCAGTGGAAGGACCAAGGGTCAGTGCAGAGTCACCAGCCCTAACCCATGTACCACTGTGATGGGAAATATTGATAACAGACGAAGTCTGTATGTACATGAAGACGTGCTGGGCTGGCAGAGATACATGGAAACTTGTGTTTTCCACTTGCTTGCTGTGGACCCCTTAGTGCTCTAAATATATAGCTTGCTACTTTAAAAAAATTAAGTTCAAGATTTTTTTTTTCTCCCGTGTTTCAGTAAGTAATTCTTTTTAATCTTCCTTCTTCCATCCACCCTTCTTTCTTTCCCTAATTTTTCTCTTTTTCTTAGAGTTTGAGACAGGTGCCGATTTGGTAGCTGTATCTGGCTTTAACCTTATATGATTCTCCTGTTCCAGCTCCGTGAGTGTTAGGATTATAGGTGTGTACCCAACAGTCGAGTGGGTGAAGCTGTAACAGCCAAAGAGGCAGCATTGGTGAAATTCTCCCCTTGCCTTAGACATACTCAGGACTGTGGGGTCTTCCCTCTAAGGAGAAAGACTGCTCCTTGCTGCGCAATATTCCGGAGTCAGTGTAGGTGCTGCCACCGGGTCAGCGGGGCTGCCTTCTGCTTCGCTTCGGCATTCCCATCATTCCCATGACTCTTTAGCTGACTTATCAGTTGATAAAGGGAAGTTTTCCAGAAGTTGCTCCCGAAGCATCTGGCTGCCTGCATCAAGTGTGATGGCCATTTAACATCACAGCAGGGGGCCCGAGCATCTGGCTGGCGCCTCTGGGGAGGGTGGTGAATGCAAGGTGAAATCAATGAAGGGAGAGTACTTGAGGGGCTAAGAGGAAAACTGGAAGAGATTTCACTGAGAGTGGAAATTGTGCCTCCTACCAATTGTTTGAAGTGCACAGTGAGGAAGAAAATCCACTCATCATCACCTTCAGTAAATGGAGGGAGGCCTGGGAATCCCTAGCAAAGGCTAGCGACAAGGAGGCAGGGCTTGGATGAGAGCCCCTTTCCTCCATCAAACTGATGTGCTATTAGTCAGACTCCAGATGCAACTCCTTAAGACAGATTAATATCAAGTTCATTGTTCCACTGGCGCCTGAGGAACGGGGATCGGTGGTGTCAGAGCCAAACACGTGGGAAGTGTTCATGAGGCCCAGTAGAAAATCTCTGCAAAAGATATATGCATGCGCTCTGGTAGTCTCAGTGGCAGTGGCCTTCCCACAAGCCAGATGAGTCTGGTGGGACAGGTGAGGCTGGGAGATCTCTGTTTCCTCGACTTGGAAAGTAGAAACAGGAGCTTACAGTCCAAAGACTTGGGATGACTACGAATGATACTCTATTCCACTGACAGAGCTGCTTTTGAGAGATCCCCCCCTACACCTCCCCAAGAAAAACATCACAGCCAGGGAATGACCAGGGGAGTTTTGATGAAGGAGGCCTACATTGGGGCTAATGACCCCCAAATGACAGGGTAGGAAATGCATATGGTGTGCACAATAACCGGCTTAAGACAGGAGCTGATCTTCAGGAAAATCCTTTATAATTGTCTCTCTTCTCCATTTTCAGGAGACAGCTCTGGAGCAAATGAATTACTATAAATGATAGTTGTAGCAACTACAACTCTTAAATACTGAGCTATCTGTCAAACAGGACAGAATGCTAAAGAGCACAGGTAGCCCAGGAGTCCTGCCCCACCTTGTTAGGTTCATATCTTTGCATACCATGTTCCAAACACCCTCCGTTGTGCCCACTTTCCATGTAGAATGAGTCGGTCATTGTAACACAAGTCCTGAGAAAGGAGACTTTTCACCCACGTTTGCTGGTAGAACCTGGTGGGACCCACACGAGGAACTCGAGCTGAATCTGTCTTCCTAGCACTCCCTGGCCTTGTTCTGAGCAGAACTTGGATCACTCCCAGGAACCACTAGTGATGGAGTGGGACATTGTCCATTTGGAGAGGTGACTTTTATTATTATTACAGGCTTTTGTCAGTATTACAGAAATTGGGGGGGGGGGGGGGGGGAAAAAAGAAAAAGGACTAATCACAAAGGCTATTTACCAAACCACATTAGTCAAAATACTGCATTTTAAAACCCCTTAAGTTGTTATATATCATCATATACGTCATCGCCAAATGGTAATACAAATCCTGGAGAGTTATGTTGACACGGAATTTGTCAGCCGAAGTGCCGGAGAATTTACCTCTGCTCATATATCTGTAGTCGTATCCTCCAAAGAAATTAACATATCATAATGCTAATATTTCAAGGTAATGTTTTCTCACGAGGATGCCATATTTTATCCGCTAATATCATCTGTGTAAAAACTATTCAATTACAGTATCAAGCTGTGGATGATTAATATTGATATTGGCGTAGCAACAGTGACTTCCCAAGGCACGAGAGCTGTACCCTTAAGTCTGCAGACAACCTGGGACACGAAATTAACTCATTTCTTCCGAGTAAGTACATTTGAGATTTACTCCAAACAGAAAGTCAAGAGAGCCACCGAGAGACAGACATCTTCACTGTGAATTATAAAGCTTTGAAACTGGACTGAGTCTCAAAGACAGGCCTGCAGTGGCTGACTTAGGAGAGCCTGTTCTTGAACGGGTAGAATTGTAAGCAGTAAGAGCACAGGGATATTAGTAGGCTGCAAATGTTTAGGCCCATGTGCTATCCAGCTCTCAGAGAAATGTCCTGCTTTCTTCCCCGGTTGCCTCTTTCGTTTAGACGGGGCGCAGGTCTGTAGTGAGAAAGGTTTGGGATGTCTTCCTCACTCTCTCCCCAGCTTATTTATTTAGACATGGTCTCTCACTGAACCCGGAGCTCACCAGTTAAACCAGAACGGCTAGCCCAGAGAGTTCCTTTCCAGCACTGAGATTACAACTGCATGCTGCCATGCTTCATTTTTTTTTACCTGGGTGCTGAGGATCCAACAAATACCTCATTGACTAGGTCATCTCCACTTCTCTGTAACTACAGTTCATCCAGGAAGTGTATGAGCTATCTGTATCATCAGAGCTCTAAACTCCATCAACTCAGAAAGTTTACCAGTGTACGCGTGTGTGTGGGGGGGGTGGGCAGGAGGTTTTGCTTTGCTTCATGGCTACTGGCAGTATCACCAGCCATCAGCCACCCTGCATAGCTATGCCATAGGGCCTGAGAATGTGGCCTCCAGATATTTTTCAGAAAAATTATTCTATGCAAGGTACTCAGACATAAAAAGGACAAAGGAGAGAGCTTCCTTCTCATCTGCAGATCTAACTTCTAATCATTAAATATGGGGTTTCAGAATGTGTAGAGATCAGAGAACTAGAAAAGAGATCACACGATAGAAAAGAGAGGCATTAAAAGAGGGTACGGGGAGGGTAATAAAATATACAAGTGATAAGAGAGTCGAAGGGGTTATGCCGAGAGTGGACAGGTTCAGTGGGGGTGAGGTAGGGAGATGGAGGGGCAGACAAGGAAGGAAGGAAGACCCCAAACAAAGTATAAATGGAAATGCCACAAGGTCTTAAAAACGTGCTATGAGAGACCTCTTTTTGCTGATAGATCTGAGGGAAGGCTGCAAACATCAGAGTCTGAGAAAAAGAATCTTCTCTTCTTACTTCATTGAGAGCCAGCACTGTGGAACTTCAGACACACAGTAAGTTGTGACTCTTTTCTTTGCCATGCGGGGAACAACACAGTATTAGGAGATATTGTGCCTAGCTTCCTACGCATGTTCTATTTGGTAGCTTAAATGGCAAATGTCCTCCATGGACTCAGGAATTTGAACACTTGCTCTTGGCTGTTGACACTGTTTTAGTGTTTGCGAGCTTTATGGTGTGGCCTTGCTGGAGGAATCATGTCACTGAGGGCAAGCATTGAGAGAATACAACCTCGATCCAGTTGCAGTTCGTGATCTTTGCTTCCTGACATGAGCTGGCAGATTCCTGTTCCTACTTGCATGCCTGTCACTTGCTGCCATGCCTCCCATCACAGAGAGGTTTTATCCCTTTGGAACCACAAGTCCAAAGAAACTTTCTTCTATAAGCTGGTTTAGGTCATTGTGTTTTGTCATAGGAAAAGAAAAGTAACAAAGACATTCTCCTAATTAAACTTAGAATTTAGGTATGGCTTAAACCACCCATATCTGGTTCTAGTTGCAGCATGTAGAATCAAAGGTCACACTCCAGTGGGAGATGTAGCTCAGTATCATTCATCTAGTATGGAAAAGACCCTGGGTTCAAGCCCCAATGCCAAAGGATGGAGCAATACTCATACTTTATTCCTTGTTTCTATCACCAAGTTTTGATAGACATGGCGTAGGTGAAAGTTAATGGATAATATAGAAAATAACTCTTTGGAAAAGACATGAGGGACATCTGGGACAGTATAGGGGTTGGATGTGCTCGAAACACACTCTGTACATATATTATATTCTCAATGAATAGATATAAATTAAAAGTATAACAGTTCAGTTTGAAATCATCTCCATACACACATGTACACACAAACACACACACACAGACACAGACACACACACACACACACACACACACACACACACACTAGATATGTAAGTGTCTCTAAGAACCACTACTTAAATCAACTGCAAACAAGTGCTGCTTGTTCTAAAAAGAAAATGCTCTTTTGTCAAATACCTTTAAAGTGCTCATTAGAGAGCACTTTATGAATGAAGAAATAAATCAATAAATAGTTATAGTGACAAAGTAAGGACAAAGCAAATCCTTTCTTAAAAACAATGTAGAAATAAGAATCATCACATACAAAAACTAGTCTGTGGAAATAAGTCAAAAATGTCTAACAATTTGAGAAGCAGTCATTAAAGAAAAACTCAAAACAGAAAAGAGAGACCTCCAGAGCTTACGGAGGGTTGGCACCCATTTCTGCAACACTTCATGTTGCCCCTGCCACAACACTCACGGGCATTCGTCAGTTCTGCAAGATCTGTAATTCTGGCAGAGGCGGAGCCCTTGTTCTCACTGGTAATGAAACCTGTATTGGGGTACATATAGATTGGTAGTAAATATCTACATGTTAGTGTCTTCTACATTGTACCCCACTGTACATACACATACACATGTATGAAATTCTCAAAGAATAATAAAAAAGAACTTTCAAGCTACCATGAGTGAAAACAACATAAAATACTAAAAATATGTAAGAAGCAGCTAAAGTAGGCTGTAGAAAGAAATGTATAGATTTTAAATCTTCCTTTAAAGGAAAGGGAGGTCATAGGTCACTGAGTAAATTGACATTGTAACAACCTAGAGAAAGTGATTATAGTGAGCCAGAGTCATAGAGACATGGAAATTATAAAGAAAAGAAAAATAGAAATCTGTGAAGTAGGAAACAGAAATTAAAACAAAACACTTGTTCTTTGAAATAACAAAATTCTGTCTTTTCAAATTTGACAAAAATTTTAACTAGAATAAACAGTAAAAATTAGAAATAAAACTAAAAACTAAAGGCGAGGCATCCTTACTTGTGCTATGAAAATTAAAAGAACTCTGAGTGCATTTTGCTGAAAACTCTATGATAACAAAATAAACAACTTAAGTGTTTCGGGCAGTGTTTTGTAGAGTGTACAGTGTTTCTGTAGTGTATTCTGGAACTATGTCCAACAGAAACCAGAAATACTAATAGACTTCCTCCCCACCTCCTTCCTCCCCTGCAAAAAAAAAAAAAAAAAATAGTTGAATCTTAAATTCTTTTGTTGTTGTTTTAAAGAACACTTAAGGTCCAATAGCTGTGCTGAAAACTCTTAAAATATATATAGTAACAATACTAACTTTTGTAAGTAGGTATTTCAGGGCAAATGAAAGATGAATGGCTAGTGGAGACAGGAAAACCTGATCAATATGAATCACTGTCTACAAATTAATATTACAGTGAGATCATCACATCCCATTAAGATAGTTGTTGTCAAAAGACTGACAGGAGCTGGTGTCTCAAAGGTTATAGAGAAACAGTAAACCTCCTTCAATGCTGCCAGGTCAATTAGCAATATGTTGGAAAATAATTGATGCTTAAAAGCAGAGCTAAAACGCCTATAAATTTACCACATGACCTAGCAAAATGGAATCCCTACATATCTAATCAACAGAAAGGCCGACATAAACATTTATAAACAAATTTTCTAGTTACATGACTTATAATGCCCTCCAAATGGAAACAAAACTAATGCCTGTCGACCGATAGAAAGATAAAGGAAATGTTTATATAAATAATATTTAGTCTGGCCTGGAGATATAGTTCAGTTAGTGGAGTGCTTGCCCAGCATGCGCAAGGCTTTGGGTTTGATCCTTAGTACCACCTACACCGGACCTTGTGCTGCATAACTGTAACCTGAATACTGGAGAGGTAGAGGCAGGAGAATCATGCTCAGTTATGTGCTGAGTTCAAGTCCATCCTCGTATACATGTGACTCTATCTCACAAAAACAAGAACAAAAAGCAGTCTAAGGATCGGGATACATGGGCTGAGCTGGATGAACCATAATACAGCTAGGCTAACTGAAAAGCTACAAAAGAGGGATCATGTAACTTGACTTCCTTTAGTACATGGAAAAAAAAAATCTAGAAAAGGTGGTCCTCCAGAGGCAGGAACATGATGATTGAAAGTTTGTCCATGTGGCAGCAGTGAGGATAGATTGGCTTTAAATGGACTCTATGGATCATCTAGGCCTGATGGAGACACTCTCAATTCTTAAAGTTGTCAAAAGTCATCAAAATTAGTCACCTAAAATTTGTTGAAAAGTATATGTAAATATTCTATAAATAAAAGACCCCTTGCGAAGAGCACCAGAGGGAAGGAAGTTGCTGCTTTGCATTACAAAGGCGAGAGATTATTAGCTGTTCTCAAACAGACCGCCTTGAACAACACTGGGCAGAGAGGTAGGATGTCTTGTGTTTGTTCTTGCTGTGTTGTCCTCAACACAGCTGAGATCTTAGCCAGGGCCTGGCACATGCTGGGCAAGCTGTCTGTCGCTCCCCGACACCTCTAGGCCTCACACACAGCTTTGAAAGTTTCCCATCACTGACTCTCCCTTTTAAATAGGTCCATGTCCCATAGGACTGCTTCATTCACTAAAATCCGAGAAGTATGTCACTCCTTACTGCAAACTCTGAAAAGGGCTTTGTGAAATTCTCCAAGATTAAAAAGAAAAATTAGAATTCTGCGGTTATAACATAGTTACATCATTTCTCCTTACCCTTTCCTTCCTTCAAATTCTCCCATATAACCCTCCTTACTTTTTTCAAATTCATAACTTCTTTCTTAATAACCATTGTTACATACATGTAGATACATGCACATACATATATATTCCTAAATACCTAAATACAACCAGCTTAGTCTGTCTACTGTGAGTTGTACATATGCTTTCAAGGCTGACCATTTGGTACTGAATAACCAATTTGGGTGCCCTTCCCTGAAGAAGAGAATATTCACCAATCTCAGCATTCCATAGTTGTAGATCTTGTCATAGAGTTGAAGCTCCATAGGCTCTCCTTGGCCTACCTAAGCATACTGCTGTTGTCCTTGGTCAGCCCATGTCTAAACAGTCATGTTGGTGAGACTTTGTAGGTGTAGCTTCAGATGTTCCAAGGGGACACAATATCATCACAAACTCTCTGTTCCTACAGCTCTTCCAATCTTTCCAACCCATCTTTTTCCAGGACCCCTGACTCTTAGGTGTGGGAGCTGTGCTGTGGATGTATCTGTTGGGGCTGGAACCAACAGCTCCCTAATTAGACTTAAGACTGTCCAACAAGAGAGCAATCATTCCTGGTACTGGAAACCTTGCCAACTACCCAGGACTTGGGCAAGTTAGGGATCTTGGGAGAGAACATACAACTGCCACTTTGGTAATCCAGTATAATCCCTAAATGCATTCTAAATATTTGTTCTTTAACCCACAGATAGGTGTAGCCCTCACCCTCATCAAGGAAACTTTCTTTTGAACAGACAATGAGCATTAGAAAAAAAATCACAACTAATCAAAACGGCGACCTGAAGCCTCTTCCTCTGTTTTTGCCACCAGGAATCCTGAGGCCTAGCACAGAATGATACAACCTCTGTCCACAGGGACCTCTGAGAAATTCTGAGTCTGCTCCTTGGATATAAAGCACAGAGAGAAATAAGTCTTCGTTTTTGAAAGCCATTGAAATTATTGGGTACATTGTTACACAGTGTACACTACCCTGTCTTGAGTCATACCTCCTCCAAATTCTCTCAAATAGTATAAGA
Organism: Montemys delectorum; assembly: GCA_019843815.1. Taxonomy (NCBI): domain Eukaryota; kingdom Metazoa; phylum Chordata; class Mammalia; order Rodentia; family Muridae; genus Montemys; species Montemys delectorum. The sequence goes on along the minus strand of JADRCD010244099.1, from coordinate 12,374 downwards.
AATATCAGATAATGTAAGAAATATCAGACACTCGTTTTTCATCTCAGACCCTCAAACTATGTCTGCATTATCGACAACGTACGTTTGTTACTTGTGAGCAAATTATAAATAACTATCACACGCATGCATGTGCACACATGGACACTTCCTCCCATTTAGACAACTTAATTATATCTCTCTGATAAGTCACAAAAATATGTGCAATTTGGCATCAGAAGAAAGTAAAATCCTAGCAGCCTCTGTGCCAAGTGTACTGGTTGCATTCTGACACAGATTATATCTTTGGCTTTAAAATAGCCCAGATTCCCAGAGCTTGGTTACACCAAAACAATGTGGGTCAGAGATTCCCTGTGGGTCCAGGTGACAGGCAATAATCCTATGTTTGTAAGTCTTACTTGGGGAAAATAGAGCAGAGTGGATGCGGCTAATGATAGCAGCTAAGCCACACTTGAGTCAACAAAATATAAGCCCAGGGAATATTGAGCCAACTTGCCATACCCAGGGGAGCCAGACAGCTCACCTCCAGAGCAGAGCAGGAATATAGGCAGCACTTAGAGATGTAACAAGCGACCCGAGGGATCCACTAGTGAAATAAACCCACACATCTACTTTGTCCAAACACACCTATGCGTTCAGCCACATGGTGACAGAGTCCAGTCGCTTACACTACTGTACAATTCAATCAAAATGAACAAATTAGTGGTGCTTATACTGACTCAAAGGAGCCTGTGCACAAGATCTGTGAGCTGTGGAGTACCTGTCCAAATGAGCATCAGGAGATAGTGTTCTGAAGAAAGGCACGGCAAATAAAGAGATGGGTGGGGAGAGAAGGAAATGGCTGTGCAGTAGAGGGACCAGACCTTGGAATGTACTATATATCCAAAGAGAGAAAGAGAGAGAGAGAGAGAGAGAGAGAGAGAGAGAGAGAGAGAGAGAGAGAGAGAGATCATTGTTTTAGAAATTAGACATATAACCTCATTACATAATCCACAGTGTACACATGTATTGAAATATCATGTGCTGTTCCATTCATTTGGACAATATTTATGTTTATAAGTATATGTTATGAAACAGGGCCAATGGCTCAGCAGGTACTGTCAAGCATGAAGATCTACATTCAATTCAGAGGACATGTTGAGGGAGTCAGTTTTCTCCTTCAACCATACGGGTTCTAGGGATTGAACTCAGGTCATCAGGCTGGCTGGTAATCACTTTTACCTGCTGAGACGTCTCACAAGCCTCCCATGAACCAAAGAGTTAGCTGTTGTATTACAGAAAAAGCCAAAGAACTTCTCTGTTTGCAAGGGTGCTAAAGACAACCAATGCATCAAGACAAGTCCTCAGATGCATGGGTGAACACTCTTGGCCATGGGGTCCCTGGCCCATCTGTATACTTCACTACCTTCAACAGTAACTTGGGAGTAACCTCTCTCTGCCTCAGTGTATTTCCTGTTACTATACTAAAATACCTGAGGGAGGCAATTTGTAACACAAACTCATTTTGGTTCTTGGTTCCAAAGTTGGTAAGTTCAAGATCAGCTACTGCATCTAATAAGGCTGGCCCACTGCTTCAGGCACAGAGGAAAAGCAGAAGGGACCCTGGAACAATCAGAAAAGAGAACGTGTACATGATAGTAAGGGGAGGAGCCATGCTCACTTTATACCCACATGCTCTGAAAATAATGAGCCCTGTCTTGTGCAAACTACTTTAATCTCTTCCCAATACAAAACCCCTCTTAAAGGGCCCATTACTTTTTAACACTATTACATTGAAGGCCAAAGGCCAGGATGAATTTGTGGGAGTAAAAGCTCCACTCAAACCCTAATGATAATACAAAGTTGCTTCCAACACTATAAGATGAGCAGCACATGACTCTGCTCTGGGCAAGACACATCACATCAGAGTATTAGCAATATCAGCAAATCCTGTTTACACAGAGAATGCTGAGCAGCAGAGATGGTTCAGCAGAGAAATTACTGTATATCCGAGCATGAGGACATGAGTTCCAATCCCCAGCACCTATGAGAAAGGAAAGATGTGCCTGAAATGCAGGTGTAATGCTAGAATTTACAAGGTAGAGACAAGTGGATTCCAGGGGCTCGTTGACCAATCAGCCTAGTTCAATTGGCAAGCTTTAATTTCAGGGAGAGACCTTGTTTCAAGAAATAAAGTGGAGAGTAATTGAGGATTGCATGTAACACAGATCTAGGACCATATGCACACAGTGACAACCAACACCATCATCAGGCAATTGTCCTTGGGGAATCCAAATGCAGCAGAATAAATGCTGAAACCCATACCTCTTCAAGCTTTCTATGGTTTCCTGGAAAAAAGCAAATCTCATGTTGTTTCTCTGAGTCGAGGTGCCTGCTGTGCATCTTCAAGAAACAGTTAAGGTTAACTCAAGGAAAAGCCCAGAGAATGTGGCAATGTCTTGGAAGGAGTTGTATTTCTTGATAAAGAGATGAACAAGGACAGCCATGGGGGAGAGAATAAAATGGGCAAAGGATTGGGCTCCAGTCATTCAATCTGAATCAACAGAGAGTGTACATTTCAAATAAAGAAAGAAAAGAGAGGAAGGAGAGAGAGGGATGAAAGAAAGAAAAGAAGGAAGGAAGGAGGAAGAAGCAAGAAAAGGAGGGAAGAGGGGATACAGAAAGTCAAACGGGAAGGAAATTGCGATGATTCTCTACCAGAAGCCCATTTTGAGGAGACTGTAAAAAGTAATTTGACTGAAATCGGTTTGCAAAAAGTACACAAAACACTAAGTATTACTGGGTTATGCAAGTGGGAAATCAATTAGTCTAGAATATAGCATTTCCACTTGTTTCCGCAATCCTGTGTGCTATTGGGGACAGTCTCAAGATTTATTTTAATTCATCACACCATAACATCTCCTCTGGACTCCTGTCCGGGCCTTTGAGTTCTCCGTGTAATTAGCCACTTGATCTTTGAGCAGTGACACCTGGATTCATGGAGCGCATACTATATTATTAGGAGCAAAGTGCTTACTTTGGTTCAGCATTCACTTATTCAGCTAAACCATACAGTGGCTTCCCGATAAGGCAGAACCACAATGGGCCACATTCTCAAGGGTTCTATAAAATTCTCCTTCCAGAATGAAGAAAGTATTTTAATTATAGACTAATTCAGTCTGTAAATACTTTTAATTGTTAACAAATGGCAGATCCAAGAAGTTACCCCTTATTCCAAAGCTTACTGGAGCACATTACAAGTTATTTTTTGCCTTTTGCTGTTGGTTTGAGACAGGCTGTCCCTAACAACTCAGAATAATCCCAAACCCTCCCACCCCAGCTGGAGTTTGTGGGCTATAGACAGGTGTATCCTGCAACATCTGGCTCTGTTGTTTCATTATAATGAATAAAGTCACATTGGACTAGATATCCTTGGGCCGGCGCGGAGGGGCGGACTTGGTTGTGAATCACAGGCACACAGTGGCATTTTAAATGTGTGTCTTTCAAATGAGTGGACTGGAAGGATGCTTAGCAAACTCAAACCTTTCCAGAACTCGTTGCCCCACAGCTTCAGTTTCTTCGTTACCAGGTACATTCATGATGTGCTACTTCTGCCTCATTGTGATCCCATGAGCTCAGCAGAGATTGACCAGCCATATAAGAAAGTTCAAAATCAAAGCTTCAGAACCCGAACCTTTCTGTGTGTGTGTCCATAATGCCCTATGTGAAAATCCTACATCTGACTCCATGTGATTAATCACAATCAGAGCATAGACAAAATTGCTTTGAGGCAGCATAGAGAAAATATGTATGAAGTATAAATAAATTCAATGTCTAGAATATATCCTATCCTCAACATATCTCTTTATGTCTGCACAAATATTCTCAAATCTGGAAAAAAAAATCCCCAATATCCAAAACAGAGTTCATCTCAAGCATTTCAGATAAAAAAAGACTCTCTTGCATTGATTTTTTTTTCCACTTAAGATACTAGAGCATTAAGCATTAAAAGAAGGCAAATGGTTGGTATATTGTTGCATCCAGGAGACTGATGTAAACACAGCGCTGAATTCAACTTCAAATCCATGACCTTCTCATATCCACTGCTCAGGACCACACACCTGAACAGTAGTGGTGTCTGGGCATGGAAAGGGCTGAAAGAAATGACAGGGACAAGCAAGGAGGCCCTCGTACTCTCTCCCACCAGTGCCATCTGCTCTCCTGTTCTGGTTACCTGCATAGCATGCAAGAGGCAATGGGGAGGGACATGCACAATTAAGTCTGTTCCAGCAGCCTGTTTTCCGGTCACAGTCCCAACCAGGAAGTGTGTGCTCTCCCAAGTCTCTCAACCTCATGCCTGATTTTCTGATACAAAACAACCTAATGATTGCTGCTCCCAGTCCTCTCATTTTAATTTCTTCTCTGTAGCATGGTTCATCACTGGGAGGCACAGAGAAGGCTCAGTCTTAGCCATTCTCCCTGCGACTCTCCATTATCAAATATACTTCATGTTCCCACTACTGGCTGCTTGGGGAGACGTTGACTGATTCTTCGGCTTAAATCTGCAGCACTTCAAAAGGCTGTTCTGTCTTCAGGAGAGCCGATACTTGGCACCAGGCCACAACCAGGGAGCTAAGATTTGCTCTCAAGTCCCAATGCAATCATGTACTGTCTGACTCTCGGTGCTCCCAAGTTCGTAAAGTGTTTTCAAAACTCCTCTGTGTCGTCAAAATGACAATTGACTCCAAATATCTGGAGCCACTCAGGTGCTCAGGAACGCTGTCTGCTGTAGTGATTGCAGAGGAAGAGAAAGGCCTAGCCAGCAAAGGCCTGCTGTGAAGGAGGGATCTCACCTGTCTCCAGGACTAGGCTTTTCATGGCCTTGGCCTGCGGGACGCCAGGCTCCAGTGTAGGCAAGCCTCCAGGGACACCGTGTGCACCAACACCTGGAGACAAATACAGCTGATTAGGTTGTAGCTGTAGGTTGATTAGGTCTCCAGGTTGGTACACCAATCCTGAAGCTCAGCACATTTATTAGCTAGAGCAGGAGAAGGAGGGGTTAGCTGCTCTCAACAGAAGGTCCATGCAGGGGAGTGATCTCAGGATGTAGTCACTGGCAAGGAGGAAGATGCAGTGTAAGGTTTTGTACACATTGACATCATTCATACTCAGACTAGAGAAAGGCTTTGCCAGTTCCAATTCTGATCCATATGTGGAAGGCTTTACCACTCCTGTAAGGCTGAGACATTGGTCCTTGACATGGCCATGCCAATGTCAACAATATACTTCCACTCACGACTTCCTTCCTCTCAGATCTCCATAGGGATGACTTTAAAAGACCCCAGATATGCACCTGTGTGCTCATTTGTGGTGCTTGGGATTCTTAGTGGCAAGTATGGGAACCGAAACAACGGAGAACACTACCTAGGATTTCTCGGTGAATAGATATTCCAAGAAACATGTCTTTGGTTATAGATGAGAGCTCTAAAAATGTCTAATTACTAAAGGGAAAGATGTACTGCAAGGCACAGAAGGCAGAAGAAGTATGATAAGAGAAAGCTCTCACTTGTCCTCCTAAGGAGCCCTTATAAGGTAAATACTTGAATATTCCCTTAAACTCAGTGATTAATAAACCCAGTGAGAGATAGTGTTGGCCAAGTTCTTAGTAGATACACACAATATAGGTACAAGCAAAGGGCTAGATGCTGTGTTTGAGAGGGAGGGAGGGAAGAGGACAGGGATGGGGAAGGGGGAAGAGATTTTTTTTTCTCCAAATATTGGAAACTGCTTTATTTGGACTGATGTAAAAGTCTATGAAAAGAGGAGAATGCCAGGCAGACTCTCTAAGCATAGCTCAGCTGTCCTGCATAAAGGAGGCAAGAGTAAGGGGCAGGGATTGCTTCAGACTGGACTGCTCCAACCAGTTGCATGGCCTCCAGGCACGGCCCACTTGGGGATGGGAGGAACAGGCACCAGGGGAATGCATTTCCTCCCTAGATTCACAGATTGCAAAACCTAAGGACAGACCTACCAAGAAAACAGCATGGCTCTGATACTCCAGTCTTGTAAGGGAGAACACTGGACTGTCCCACTCTCAGGAAAAAAAAATCACAACAAAAGATTAAGAAAGATAAACAACACTGTGATGTGAATTCTCTACACAGTGTTGGGGCCACTGTTAGACCTTACAAATACAAAACTGGGCTCTTACCTCAGTGTGTAAGAGACAGGTAGAGATGTTCAGAGAGAAAGCTCTCACTTGTCCTCCCAAGGAGCCCCTATAAGGTAAATACTTGAGTATTCCCTTAAACTCAGTGATTAATGAACTCAGTGTGAGATAGGGTTGGCCAGGTTCTTAGTACATACACACAATATAGGTACAAGCAAAGGGCTAGATGCTGTGTTCGAGAGGGAGGGAGGGAAGGGGGTCTTTCAAATCCAGTGCTTTCAAAGACCAACCCTGAGGCTAGTGTCTCTCCTCAGAGCATCCTTGTTGGTAGTGACAGCAGCCTTAACTAAGAGGGACAAAAGATCAACCCAGAAGAAGGAGGCATACAAAAGAGTTTTCACAAACACTTCCAGAAAAAAAAAATTACCTTCTTTGCTTGATGAGGCTCATCGAAATAAAAGATTCACTAAATGAGTACAGTTCCTGGAATATGCTTTAAGAGAAACAATAGATGAGGGAAAAAAGGAAATTTAAATCAGGCTTGGGTTATGCCAAATAGAGATTGTCTAATTAAACAAAGAAATAAGACAAAATTAATGTGCGGGAACTGCTCTTCATACAAAAGGAAAATAAAGCCCGGTAGTTTAAGTGGGACAGTTTATGATAATTTTTTCAGGGATAATAAGAAATGAAGGCAGAAGATCCGCTGGTATCAAAGGGTTGACATATTTGCATAAAGGCTAATATTTTTTTCCACAGAAAGCATGAAATCTTGCAGCTAAGATACATGAGATAAAGCAAGAAATTCAGGGATGCAAGTACAGAGACAAGACAGAAGAGACCTCAGTGGATACTGCTTGTTCTTTACCTCCATGTGCTCTCCCCTAGTTCTAACATATGCACAAATCACCTCTGTGAAGGCCTCATTAGAGCCATCAGTGCCGAATGCACTGGCCATACCTATCCCTACCGAGTTTCCAATATTAGACATTGTTTTTCTTCCTGATCAGAGGCTGCCTGGGAGCTGGATTTGGCTGTAATTGTCCTCATTTGGGGAAAGAAATTCAAAATTCAAAATATTTCCAATCAGTGTTCCTAACTTTGGCAGCAACATGAACTATAAAAGATTTGAGTGGAACCATGGGATCTCAGGGTCTTTTCTAGATGTTTCCTTTACAATAAGATGGTGTTTAGACAACTGGCCTAGACCCACAGAGGCCAGGGCATGGGTCATGGCCTCCTTATCCTTGTAGGTGCCACTAAAATGAGTTGCTGCTCAAGTCTAAGTGGGCAGTTAGTTACCTGTAGATGAAGTGTCTGAAGGACTGTAGAGGAGAGACTTGTCATTAGGCATCATCACTCAGTCATCCTTATGCTAATCACCAATGGAAAACAAACTCCTGTAATCTCTCAACCACTGACTTAGGTCTTCTGGATTCTGCCTTTACCTTCCGAATCATGAGCCAAGAAAAAAGTTGGACAAATCATTAGAAGGTTACTATGCCACAGCCTTGTGTAGGCATTCAGTTACAAAGAGTTTACTCCAGGGAATCCCTTGCACAGTGAAAGCAAACAAGACAAAACAAAGCAAAAACAAAGCAAAAAAAAAAAAACCCTCTAGAACAGCTTGGAGGAGGAGCAGGAAGGATTGGTGTGGTTACAGAATTTGGGCTGACCTAATAAACAAGAGAAAGCCTATGGGTAGAAAAGGAGGGGATAGTGGGTAGAGAATTCCTTGATAGTCTCAGAAAGGACCCATATTGCTGATAAACAGAGTAAGTGAGGGCTGTATGGTGATGTCAGAGACACTCATCAGGACCACAGAGCATAAATCTGTCCTTGACCTTCATTGTGCAAGACTTGAAATCTTCCTTGTGCTGAGATGGATAAAGCTAGATTTGTGGCACTAGAAAAGACCCTCTAGAGGATTGTAAAGGATGAGCCAGAAAGGGGAGGAGCCAAGACTGAAAAGCTCAGAAAGAGACTCAAAGCCCAGGAGACCTCCAGTGGGAGAATGAAGAGGAATTTCACAACAGGGAGAGGAAGGGCAGTCTCGGTGGACTTTCCAAAGTGAGGGTGTTTGGGACTGAATAGCCCAGTGGGGGTTTACGGAGGGCCATGGAAGAGTTACCTGCCACCTGTGTATCTTTCACGAATTCTAGACTGTGTTCTCAGAACATCCCCTCCTCCCATCCTCTTGAACAAATCCTCTGAGTCCAGTTCCCCTCCACTTCTTCCCACTACTGTCACAATCCCACTGTCTAAAGATTTTAAACTACTGTCCCAGGTTTAAATCTACCTTGTTGCAATATCATAAATGCATAGAGGCCCAGGTTCTAGACTTTTCTAACCTTCCTGCAGATCTATCGTGGTCAGAGAAACATCTTGAAAGGAAAGGACGTAATGAAATTCTTGAGGCTGAAAGTGACAGAGTGAGTCTGTGACAGTCACTGAACATCTGTAGGTCTCTTATCTGTGGAAGGAAAGGGTGGCATTCAATCACTTCTAAGAATCCTTATAGCCCTCACAAAAGTAAAACAAGTTATTCTACAACAATAGAAAACATAATTGTTCATGAATTGTATATTACAGAGCAAATAACAGCAAAAAAAAAAGTCTAGATTTCAGACAAGACCAAATTAACTTTTGGAAACCGCCTAGCTAAATCACAAATTAAATGAGCTAAGAAATGAAAAAGTTATGTCAGTGCGTGCTTTTAAGATGGAAACAAACAACAGCTTTGGGTTTGGAATCATTTATAAGGAGTCAGAGTAGAGTATGGAATTAAATTAACAATAATTACCACGCTACACGAAAGAATAATAATGCTTGGAACTAGGAAGGATGTACAAAATTAATACTCATAATCACAGATGAATTACTTAATTATCTGACTTACCAGGAGAATACAAGCTGATGCGGTTAAACAGAACTGAACTTTATATTACGTCACTCTTACATGTCAACCTGAGTTCCTTAGAACAAAGACATGTTGATGGATGCATTATATAAAATAGTGGTTAACTATCTGCCCTAATTCACTGAATATTGTCACCTTGATTCACAGAGGTATAGAAACATCAAAATATTGGGAAGAGGGAGCATTAGATGGTATGGATAATGTTAAAGAAATGATAACATTTTGATGACCCTCGGAGCATATATTACAAAATGCATCATCTAGCTGTTCCTTGCCTCGGTTATATATAGAAACCATTTCTCACAACTCTTTAAGTCGAAAATTCTCTCCAGAGCCCATGAAAGTACTGGTAGAAGATCCCCATAATCTACAATGACCTCCTTCTAAGTGAGATCTGTAACAAGAATTAGCAACGTCACTGCAGCAACTCCATGAGACTGAGGCTGTACCTCACTCATTTTGCAGGTGAGGAAACTGAGTCAAGGAAAATCTAGGGTTAATACAAGCAATAAATATCCCAGCAGCGATCTGCAACCACACCAGGCTGCTTCCAAAGCTGGTATTGTAACCACAATATTTTACATTGGTCTCAATATGCCTAATTCCTGGCTTGGTGGGAGCTAAGCAGAGTCTGTGGTGAGAAAGGGGTTGTGGTGGTTTGTATATGCATGGCCCAGGGAGTGGCACTATTTGGAGGTGTGGCCTTGTTGGAGTAGGTGTATCACTGTGGGCATGGGCTTTAATACCCTAGTCCTAGTTGCCTGGAAGCAATTTTCCACTAGCAGCCTTCAGATAAAGATATAGAACTCTTAGCTATTCCTGCACCGTGCCAGCCTGGATGCTGCTATGCTTCTGCCTTGATGATAATGGACTGAGCCTCTGAACCTGTAAGCCAGCCCCAATTAAATATTGTCCTTATAATGTTGCCGTGGTCATGGTATCTGTTCAAAGCAGTAAAACCCTAACTAAGACAGGGATTCTCATCAATATGGTGCCTGTATGTGAAAGTATGAGTAGTTTTATGAATATAGACCAGTTAGTGACATCAATGATGTCCCAAGATCTGATCAGCTCTTCAGATGCTGCATACAGCCTTCTACCATTTACAGGAAGCTCAGACATGATCCCATCAAATAATCTAATATTTACATTTGCTTTGCTGAAATTCCATCCATAATTCTTATCACTGTGTGCACAGGCTGCTATGAATAAGCACATACCCATGCAGATGTCAGAATTCAGCCTGCTACTCCCCAACTTCCAATAATAACTCACCAGGGAACCAAAGCATGTTTATCTTGTCCTTAGGGAAGAAATGTAACTTATCCCCATGTTTCAGGTGGCAAGGTAACTTATTGTCCAAATCAGTCACTTCTGAGGTAGAAACACAAAACTATTAATAATGATTCAAAAAACTGGAAGGAAGTAAAGCTTACTTGACTCGCTGTAGTGCATGTTATGTTGTCCATTTTTCTCCTTCCTGAGTTGTGGTGAAATGTGTCTCTATTCAGTTTCTCATGCGTTAAACACTGTGCAGATTTTCCACAGAGATATGGCTATGAGTAGGAATCAACTAAATTGTTTCTTGTCAGCAGATACCAGACACACGTGGGAAAAAATGAAATGTCGTCACAGGCTACGCTGAGCCTCCTAGGAGTGTTTGCATCCCGGTGTCTCTGTTTCAAGCATCAGAGGTATGGGCATGCGTAGAGAAGCTGTCTGGGAAACGCCTGGGCTCCGTCTGTCTGCTCATCACATCTCTGAGTGGGTAAAGAGACATCCGTAAAGGGTGGTTACCTAAAGAGACTTTCTTTTCTTTTTCTTTTTTTTTTTTCCATTTGCAGGATTCAATAGGTTTGCAGTTTTAAAAAATTGTAGAATTTTGAAGCCGGGACTGCGCAGAGCCACCAGGCACACTCTGCTTAGTTATTCATAGACTTAACTTGCTGTCTCATTGACTTGGTGTTTACGGCTAAATTTATCAGGTGAGAAAGAATGCTTCTAGCAGCACACACTTTAGTCTTAAGACACAGAAAGCTCAACCAGGAAATGGGTAGAATTCTCTTCCCTGCTGCCTAGCTCGCATAGTGTAGGAAGATGCCGTGCTGGACGCTGTGTGAGACCTGATGTCAAAGAAACTCAGCTGCGGATCCAGCATGCTACAGGACCAATTGGCCATACAGGAAGTACCCACTGGTGCAAGGCTAGCTAGTTGGAATAGGAGATGATAAATGTATTCTTGGATTAGACTTAAGGCTGTCTCCACAGGAGAAAATCCACATTTGGTGTACAAACCTGAACAGAATATCGTGACTGAGGGAGGGGAATTCATAGGCTCAAGTGGCGAAGCTAATATTGTTGGTTTTGCTAAATGGATAGGATGTCCCACACAATAACCAACTACATAATTAGGTTTCTACCCATAGATTACTGCTACCATCAGTTTAGGTCAGAGAAATTCCTCTTCTCCAATTGGCAGTAGGAACAAGACAGACTCGTAACTGGTCTAATGCTGAGAATAAGGGACTGTAAAAAATGCTCAGCCATAAATAGGACATCTATATCAGCCTCTCCAAGTCTCTGGGAACATCATATTAAATGGGCTAGAAAGACTGTAAAAGTCACAGAAAGGAGTGGAGCGAGGTAGAATGCTGTCTGTGGAACATGACATTATTGTTGTATTCCTGATCTCACAGAAGTTATTACCAGCAAAAGACAGATTCTGTTTCTTAACACATGGTCTGGAGCCCATCCCCAGAGGAGCTATAGACAGTTGCTGCTAGAGTAAGAGGCATTCACCATTTCCTATCCCTACCTGAAGTTCTATAGAAAGGTAGTCATCATTTGAGACAGTTTCTTCAATTGTGTGCCCATTCTCCAGTAAATAACCCCACACAAAATCCATATGGAAAATATGACATTCATTTGGTCACCCAAATGAATGAATGAATGAATGAATGAATAAATAAATAAATAAATAAATAAATGTTGAAGACTTGATGGTGAAAGTGATCAGTGGAGACAGGAGTGGAACAGCAGAGGGTAATGGGAACGAGTATTATCAAAGCACATTATTATGTGCCTATGAAAATGGCATAATAAAATGTATTATTAAAGGCTAATGACAATAAATCTAAAAATATGTAAACTAGGAAAAATTGGGGACATAAGTGAATTCAATGCTTTGCTTATAGAAATATTCAATCTGAATGAATGTCTTTATTCCATTACTTACTCACCCACTGTGTGCCAGACACTGCGATAGTTACTAAAGATATGTTACATTTCTCTAACCACAGAGCTTATAAA
>JADRCD010244098.1:23503-36833 GCA_019843815.1 Montemys delectorum | reverse complement strand
GGGTGCTAACTCAACCAAGAATTCTGTTCACATGGTAGTCATTTGCTTTGCTTAGATGGTCCATGTAGCTTTACCTTAGCCACAGATACATTTGCCAGAGTCGTAATGTAGAGCTAAATTTTATCTCTTGGTCTTTCTTTTATGTAACATTTCCTAGAAATGCCAAAATGTGGGTGAGGGAGGCTGAGTATCAAGTTCGGAGCATTGCTAACTTTAGACAGTGTAAAGTCCCCATGCCACACTGCAGGCTTTCCCTCTCTATTTCAGATCCAAGCTGAAGTTACTCCCCCCATCCTCCACCCCCCCTAGTGCCACCACAAATGAATACCATCTGATGGCTGCAGAAATTTAACGTGAATCCAGTGATTTTCCACCCGGCTGCAAACTGGTCTGCCATAGATGTTCCAAAGTTGTGCTTCAGGGGTTGGGGGGGGGGGGGATGTCAATTAAATTGCAGGTGCCCCAATTTCAACCAGAGTCATCAAGAATCACCATTAGCTTTTATTATACTATACCTACCTTTAAAATTCACGCACGGGTTCAGGCCTTTTTAGTCAGCCCAGCTGTACACTGAACAATGCTGGGGGAAAAAACCGTCTCAGACTTTGGGGAAATTATGATAAGAGTTAACTTTTCTATCCTATTCTGGGTGCAAACATCAGTCACATATCTCAGGCTGTCTTGGGATGACATGTGCAGGCATCAATGGACTGCCTCAGAGTTCCCAACTGAGAAGCTAAACCAAAAAGAAGACAAAAATAAAATAAAATAAAATAAAATAAAATAAAATAAAAATAGTTCTAAGCTATGGATATGGGACAGAGCTATGTAGTACCACACAACCAGACAGTTCTAACCGGGTCAGCCAATGAAAATTTGCATTACACTTGTTTCTGACAGGTAGAGCAATGGTTCTCAGTCTGTGGGTGGAGACCCCTTTAGAGGTCACATATCAAATGTCCTGCATATCAGTTATTTACATTATAACTCACGACAGTAGCAAATTTACAATCATGAAGTAATAACAAAATAATTGTTATGCATGGGATCAGCACTGCATGAGGAGCTCTATTAGAGGTCACAGCATTAGGAAGGTTGAGAACCACTGATGTAGAGAAAGAACCAGGGCTAATTCAGAAGACGATGATATGTGACTGACCCATATTCATCTAAAGCAAGAGGATGGAAAAGCAGGAAGGGAGGAGTAATTGGTCTTCGGAAAGACTAAGAAGTGCCAAAAAGCACCCTGTCACAAGCAGCACATCACATCCCATTCTACCTGCTGGATACAGACCAGGGTAGATACACATGGTCCCCCAGCTCCCATTTTAATCAAAACAGCAGTAGCTCTCTACCCTAAGAGCAGCTGATCATTTTGGCATGCATGATCTTCATACACATTCCCATGTACTTTCTACACAATACCCTGATGGGATTAGCAGCAGCCCGTGGGGAGAAAAAGCAAGTTTAGATAGGAGATAGAGGGGACAGGAAGTGTTCATTTGAGGAAAGAGTACTTCAGGAAAGAAAAGGCTTGGTTATTAAGAAGAGGAGGGGGATTTGCATGAGCTCAGTGAAGGAACAGGAAAGTGCCAATGGGTGATGTTGATTGAGAGGGGGAAGGGCAGGAAGATGAGAAAGCAAAGCTGGAGCTAGGAGATTACCCAGGGCTGATACAGAATTTGAAACAAATACAATTACATTTTCTTTTATGTAAAGTGCCTGAGACCTGAAATGTTTAAAATTTTGGATGGGGGCAGGGGAAGAATGCTAGAATATTTATACGCAGAATGAAATACTGTGGGGATGAGTTCTAAGTCTAAACATGAAATTTATTTGTTTCTATATAACTTGCATATATAGCAAAGATAAAAAATATTGTTTTTGCTCATCGATTTTGATCATGACTCTTTATCTCAGGAAATTTCCATTTGTGGTATCATGATATTCCTCAAAGGCTTTAGATTTGGGGGGTATCTCTATTTTAAAATTTCCAAACAAAGAACATTTAACTGGTCTTAAGAACGTGATCATCAGATTAATGTTTCAATTGTCACACATTCAAGTACATAGAATTTAGCACAAATGGCACTAAGCTCTACTTCCCACTCTTCTCCCAATCCAACATGCAGAGACATCGCTATGGTTTCCTTAGGATAACAGCATAGGTTGCAAGCTACGCCAAGTGATGCTATCGGCTGGCAGGAGAGAAGGGTATGTCTCAAAAAGATTCCTCAAAATATAAGGCTTCATGTCATCTTTGGCTAGTTTGTGGTGAATGGGAAATGGGTGCTAACTGTTGTGAAGGGGCTATGACCTAAAGTTCCAATTTCTGCCATGTCTGCCTGAGGAGATAAAAAGTGTGACTAACACATTTCCAAAATTATCAGGAAAAAAAGAATCAGTTGACAATTGTTTATTTGATATTGCATTCTAAATTCTAAAAAGTTATTTATATGTTAGATTTATATTTCTTAAAGCATGGATACAGATAGATATTTTTCATACTATTGAGTCTATATTAGATGACTCCTTTATATGTATTTACAACTTTCTACCAAAAGCTGTGTTTGGTAGCCCAATTAAGATCTAGCAATATTCTAGCACTCCTCTCCAAGATGCTGACAAAATTTAAATAAAAAATAATGTAATACTTTCAGTTATTATCACTTTCTATTGGTAACTTCAGACACTGGAAGAAACACCAATGAGTTAAAGGAAGGAAGGAAGGAAGGAAGGAAGGAAGGAAGGAAGGAAGGAAGGAAGGGAGGAAGGAAGGAAGGAAGGAAAGAGAGAAAGAAAAAGACCTGGGGATAGAAGCCCCAAAGTACATTTTGGGTGAACTTATATAAATGTGGAAGAAACTGAGGGGTAAAACCAGTCTCTGTGACAAGTGATTAATACTTTAAAGTCTTGATAGCTTATGAACAATAGAACCCCAAGGGAAGGCTATAAAATAAAACAGGTAGTGTCTATTAGCTTGTCCTCACTCCCGGCTTCAGCAGGACAGTGTTCCCAAGGTGAAGTGGTTTCATTTGCCTTTGGCTCTTTTTGAACCGCAGACAATTTGGGTGTGCCTAGTTTTCTTAATAGGAGTTACAGTTCTGTCCCGCAGTTCCACTTCTCTCAACAGCATGCAACACACTTCACTATAGAAGGAAGGGCTGGTGTGGCAAAGCTATGGGCTGTAGCTGAGTGAGTAAGCCCTTAGCCATTTGACCAAGGGGTTACCTCAGCCTAAGCTCCTAAATGTATACAGTAGAAACAACAGTGCACTCTGCTATGTCTTTTGCCTAGGAGACATGATAGGACCTGCAAGGTAGACTCTCCAAGGAAGGAGCTGTCACCAATGTGGCTTTCTTCCCTCCATTTTGTTTATTTCCTACATACCCGCACTTAAAGATAAACCTTGGACAGGTGTTTTATCCATTACACAGGCATACTTCTGGATTCAATTTCATTGTCTTCCATGTGGATTTCTGCCCTCATCTGCTTCTCTGTTGTATCTCTCATGACTAAATCGGTTAGAAGGAGTCCACAGAGAAAAAAAATTAATAAATAAATAAAAATTAAAAAAAAACTCACCACCGTCTTGTAGCATAAATATAAAAGGTACATAGTATAGCTCAAGTCTCAAGAACAAAATCCTCATCTGCTCCCCACCGTGGAGCACCTCATGAGAACCCAACTCCAGCTCAATGAAAGGCCCATATATTTTAAAGCCGGCATATTTTAAAATGCAGGGGTCAAATCAAAGCTGTACACACCTTATACACTAAAAGAGAAAAAGAAGAATTTATTTCAGCACTCAGGTCAACCACGCATCAAAAAGCAGTGGATAGACAGGATGGCGTTTCGCAAAACAAAGTGCAACAAAACAAACAAACGAACTCTCACCGCTCCCCACCCCCCCCAGCACCTGCTGGAGATCCCTCCTCCCAGGCTTCGCTTTCGAGCCTAACTTATATTTGATAGGGTGTTGTTGCAGCTGCGGGACCAGGGTGGTTTATTTAAGTGGCTCCAAATGCCTGTCAGTGTGGCAACCAGCTGAATACATAAAACAGGCTCTCCAAACCCTTTATGGCCCAGGGTCAGAGTAAATGGAATAATAAAATCCAAATGCTTTTGTCTCATTTTCCATCACCCAACCCCTCCGCATAAATCTGCAGCTTCGCGGTGACCTTCGAGATCGGTGCGGGATGAGGCCGCGCTTGGAGATACATTTGGTCTGCATCTTGGATCTTTAAAAGCTTTTTCCAATTAATTTTAACTGGCTTCCATAAGGATCAAGCACAGCTTCCTCCCTTCCCACCACTCCTCTCTCCCACCTTTTTAACCAGGCAAGTGACAGCATTCTCTAAGACTCATACAACAGGTACCAACCCATTAAGCTTCCATTCTCCAAAGACAAAATGTGGTGATCATGTGTCCCAGGATATCTGCAAGAGGAAAGCCACCCTTACTCACAAACGTTCCTAGGCAGGCTTGAATTAAAGGTGGTAGCTTCAGTTCACACCGCTATGTGAAGTGCAGAAAGCATTCAAGTCAGTCTGAGAATACACCTAATTCAAACCCTGAAAATCACGGTATCTGCTCTTAGAGCCAGCTGAAGGAATCCCTTGTCTTATTGCATTAACATTTTGAGGCATGAAGAGAGAAAAGCTGCTGTTGGGAGGCCTAGTACCAAGAACTTCAGAACAGAGGTAAAGAGACAAAATGACTACAAGCAGAGAAGAAAGTGAGACAAGATCCTGAAAATCTGACTGGAGACCTTTTCCTGCCACTGATCTTTCTTCCCCTGAAATGAGAGCAGAAACCAATCAGACCACAGCAAAGCAACACAGGGTTTTAATATTTGTAGTCCCTAGAGAAGTTGAGTTTCATGCTGCATGTTCAGTTGTCCCAGTTTGGGCTGCTAGCTTTGGTGAGGGATACGGCTCTAAATGGAAGAGACTCTGAGTTCTTCAAAGGTTCATAGCATTCTGAATAAGATGATAGCCACGGGGGTTGGGGTCATGGGTCAATGGGTAAAGTATTTGCCAGTATCAGGACCAGGGGGGAGTAACATGACTGTGGTCTCAGAGCGCCTAAGAGAGATGGAAGTCAAGGTAGAATCCCAGTTTTGTGGCAGCCTGGCACACACAGGTCTAAAGAAGAGATTACATCTCAAACAACATGGAAGGCAAGCACTGACATAAGGGTTGCCCTCTGATACCCTCATTCACACTGGCAAACACACACACACACACACACACACACACACACACATACACAAACACACAAAGCTGCCATTTTGACTACAAAAAAATCCATGTCTGATTTGAAGTCAGAGGAGCTATTGTAATAACTAAGAGAGGTACTTTATGTAAGAACATCTGACCAGGCACTTACATTGAGCAACTGCCCCCCTCCCCACCCATTCCCACTGTACCCTGTATTCTAGTTCATCTCTATTTAGCCCCTTCTTGCTATTACCAAAATTTCATTATCTATTGTTTGCAGTTGTTACCTGCCTTTCAACATTTCTGCTTCTATAAATCTACAATGCATTCATGAAGAATGGAAACCTCAGTGTTAACTCTAAACATGTTTGTCTAAAACTTCAGTGTGTTTTAAAACCTGTAGAACATTCTAGAAGGAAGCAGATTTGTGTCTTATTTGATTTTATGCCATATGTGCTTGTTATGGATGAAAGAAAGGTGAAGGAAACAGGTTCCCAGCAGGAAATGCAGCGTCCAGATCCATGGCAGTCATTTGGGAAGGTCTGGTTATATCTTCCAAAAGTGCCAGGGGTTAGATTTGGATCTCACGGGAAATTGTGTCTGGGGACAATTCTGAATGGACTTTCCTCATTCAAAACTTCTTCTGTCAGCGTGTGGAGCCTCACTTGTCTAGCTTCCTTATCTGTCCTTTACTATTAACCTGGGATCAGTTGAATGTAAAAAAGTACACTTGAAGCCGATATTCCCATTTTAACAATGGAGATGAGCTGAATGTTGGAGTTTAACTGAAGTACGGAAGAGTCAGCCCCCCGCCTGAAGTCAGCAGCAGTGACTTCACCTACCTTTGACCTGTACAGAAACGACACTGGAAGAACTGAAGATAGAAGCAAAATCAGAGAAAAGATTTCGACCCCAAAAGTTCAAACATTTCAGTTTAGACTTGTGTTAAGTGAGACCTGAGCATGCTTACCAAGGGCGTCTTTGGAAGGCATAATGGCAATGCTGGAAGTCAGGGGATACTGCAGAAAGCGATGTACTGAAGTGGGGGGCCCAGGACAATTTACTGCTTTCTAGCAAACTCACCCAGTAAAGGGTAAAATAATGGAATCCTGTGACCCTTGGACATGGCCCATGTCTAGTGCCTGGTATGTCCTTCACGTAGAGTCAGTATGACAAGGGATTTGAAAGATTGAGTAAAAAGGTGTTGAAAAGTTGGCAGTGTTTTTTGTTCTTGTTGTTTTGTTTCATTTTCTAGGTAGAGGTTAGATTTCTGCTTTATTTTGATACTTTTATTTGTAGAAAAAGTAAGTTGGACTTTCTTTTGTCTGCTTTTAACAGACAAATAACTTTTTTCATTAAAAAAGTTTTTTTTATTTAAAACATTTTTTCCGTACAATATATTCTGACTCTAGTTTTCCTTTCTTCTAGTCCTTCTAGTTCTCCCCTACCACCTCTCCTGTCTGCATCCACATCCTTTCCTTAGAAAACAAACAGACAATAAGGAATATTCATTAAAAAAATAAGATAAAATAAAATAAAACCAACAAACCTTAATAGGATAAAACAAACAGAAGGAAAAGAGCTAAAGAAAAAAAAACACAAGAAATATACATATAGATACAAAGACATACAGGAAACCATAATATCTACACAAAGATCCTGAAGGGTTACAAGAAAAAGAAGAAAAAAGAAAAAAAAGAGAGAGAGAGAGCAAATGCCTGGACTCAACACGGTGATCCAAGGAACCTCTGGGGTTGCTGTTGAGTTCCTTTTGTGTTGGCCATTTTCTGCTGGACATGGGGCCTACACTTAAGAGCGATTTGTTTTTCTAGCAAGATTTCCTTGGAGAAAACTAATTTTTTATTTGCAAGTAGTTATCAGTTGTAGTTAGCTCCTGGGTTGGTCATGGGGGTAAATAGCTCATTGTTTTAAATGGAATTATATTTCCTAAAATGCATCAGGACTTCAAGGCTAACTGTATGGTATTATGGGGAAAAAACATGGGATTCATTGAAAATATCTCTGAGTCCAAAATCAATCTACATGAATCCAAGTAGGTGGGATCATCGTATCTGAAGTTCAATTCTTTAGCAGAATGGAGACAATATGGAATGCCTTTTAAGGGCACCGTGGGACTGATATAACACAAGTGATGAATGACTACCTTGAGTAATGGATTAGCAAATAGACAACATACATGCTACTTACATGTGGCTTCCTCTTATCCTTGGAATGATGTTGATAACATGTCTCAGTCCCTAACCATTTCTGGGAAGGCACAGGCTGTTTTGCCAGTCTCCATACCAAGTTGCTTTGTCCGTTTTCTCATTGCCCTGTGACACTGCCATTATCTTCTGGGGTGTTCTTCATTTTCCTATATTCTTTCCAAGAATGCACACATACATTTTGATCTGTATGGTAACACAGAGAAAGAGATATGTCATATTTTTGTGTGTGAAAACCCTCATTGGTTGGGATCATGCCACATCAAAGTCTGGTAGCTAACTCTGACATAGCAACCACAATCAGTTTGTATCTTTGGGCAATCAGAAGATGAGTCAACATAATAATCTTTGATCACACAGTCCTGCTAAAAATGTATCTTAACTTGAAACAATTAAACTCTTAGCCCTTTATTCTTTCCACAAACATTTGTTGATTTCAAAAAGATCTGTTTGGTCTCCTGATTCCTATTGCTCATAAAACAAGGTTTTTATGTGAGTATGTAAAGAAAGAATAAGTAAGAGGGCTCTGTAAGAAAGGAATCAAGATCTTTAATATATTCAGCATCAATTTTGGAAATTGAGAGCCAAATGTTCTATCCAAAACTGGAAGCATTATTTGAGTAGATTTCAGCCTAGATACAATAAGTCCATCTTCATGGACAAAAACAGTTGTACAATATATCAACAGATGCAGATAGCCAAAAAAAGCATATTCCTTTAGTAGATACTAAGATTTGAATCTGAAATACCCATATGAGTTTATGTGTATTTCCACTCGGTACCCAGCTGGTTACTGCTGGCTTTGCAGGATCTAGAGCCTTGGAGATAGACAGCCTAACTGGCCATTGTGTGCCTCTGCTTCTGGTGCTATCTCTGCTTCTTGCTTCACCAAGATGTGAACAAAGTGAGCCTCGGCAAGCCAACCTCCACTGCCACTGATGTCAACATGCTTCCAGACATGATGACTAGAAACTGTAAATGAAACGACTTTGAAAATAAAATGAAAAATTACTTTTCTCCTCACTTCTCTCCATCAGGTGTTCTGCAACCGTGAGGCAGAAAGTAGCAGACATGGCAGAGAATACTCCACAACTCCTTATATTCCAAGTGTACATAAGGGAAGGTAAAGATGTTCTCTTCCTTGGAAAGACTGGATGGCCTCATATGATGTCAAAATACTGACGTCATCTGAGGCAAACTAAACACTATAGTGGGTGGTCATTTCCATTCTCAGAGCTCACCAGATTTGTGGTTACCACTATAATGCAAATAGTCAGGGCAGACTCATTAGAATTCTGTATCAATTGCACATCAGAACAGAATGAGAAGCTGTCAATAGCAAGAACCCTTCTGCTCAATGCTCATTCACCAATCTTATCACTAAGTTTAGTAGCGTTTGACCATCATCATCTCCACCATTCTGTTGCACGTCTATGACTTGACAGTCTAACCCTAACTTCCTCAATCTGCCTGTCAGCTACCAGCCCAGCTCCCTATGATCACAGAGATCATCTGAATATGGGAAGAATTTGTTGTCATTTTGCTTTTTAAAGGCACTCTTTTAAAAAAAAATACTTATTTTTTTATTATATGTCTATGAGGTTTACCTGCACGTATGTACATGCACCACATAGATACAAGCACCATAGATGCCTGGTGCTTGTGGAAACAAGAAGAGGGCATTGGATCTTGGAGTTACAGGTGGCAGTGAACCGTCATGAAGGTCCTGATAACTGAACCTGCATCTTCTCCAAGAGCAGCAAGTGATTTTGAACACTGAGTCATCTCTCCAGCCCCAGGAAAGATTTTTTCTTAAGCTAGCAAATATTCTCAGGGATTTGGAGCTAAGGAAAATAAAACAGCCTATCTGCTTCTCAATTCCAATCAAGCTTCTAAAGGGTACATACTTTCTTTATCTGTGCCCCAGCAAGATATTCATGACACATAGAAGATCTGAAGCTATTCACTTAGGCTTTGGGATAGAAAAGGTACTGTGAAGGGCAAAGAAATAGGGTAAGGAAAAAAGTTAACTAACACCTTGAAGAAGAACAGTTGGCAGCTAGGCTCTAATGTCTGGTGGAAGATCAACACACCGTGCACCATGATCCCAATGGATACTGATCTGAGCCCAAACATTCAAGCTGGGATATGGAACACAAGAAACCAATGACGTAAAGCAGGGAAAGCATTTGGATGCGGAGCAACAAGATTCCTACTCAGACCCATCAGTTTGGGACCTTGCAGTTAGACTATCTCGTTCTTCTGCGTGGCTTTGTTAATACTTCTGTTTGCCCAGAGAGATTGCCCAGTGGCTAGGAGACCCTATTCCTTTTGCAGAAAATCAGCGTTCAGCTCCCAGCACCCACATCAGCTGTCCTACCACCAAACTATAACTCTAGATTCAGGAAAGCTGACACCTTCTTATGGCTTCTACAGACACGTGTGCACAGAAAATTAAAAGTAAAATAAACTTAAAATCTATGTATTGGTAACAGCAAGATGTGCCTCACAAGATTTTTGTGAGGAAAAAAAATGAGAAAAATCGGGTAATAAACTTGACAAGAAAAGGGGCTTTAGTTTTATTAATTAAAATATCTTAATTTATATTATAGATTTTTAAAGATTATCTTGGCACATAGTCATGGTACAGCAGTGAGCTTGGTAAAGCAACCTTTATCACAGATACCCTATACTTGGACTGCTTTCATTCCTTTTCCCTAGCCCTGCCTCCAACTTCCCTTAATACAGATAGATGTACAGGAAGCAGACCAGCAGAAGAGACCTGCATCATAAGGCCAAGAAAGCATGCTCTCTGCACAATGGACAACAAAGGAATGTGGGACCAGAGACCATGGTGCATGAGCAAGGCCTCATGTTGAAATCATGAGTAGTCTTTCCTGTGAAACCACAGTCTTTCCAAAGAAAGCAACTATAACATTAAACATTTAAATACTTGGCCTAAGATAGAGGATGGAATATATTCTTGAACAAATTCACAAAAGAAACAAAATAGGGTTATTTTACCAGTATCTTAGTTATTATATGTCTGAGTATTAAAATGCTTGAGTCTTGCTGTATGTTGTATCTATTATAGTATCCATTTTAATAGATGTTTTATATGACAAAGAGAAAAAAAGCTACTTATTGATGTGTTAGAAAAACAAAAATTGATAATTAAAAAGTGGAAAAGTAAGCTGGGGAGATGGCTAGGCTCATGACTGAAAAATGGAGAAAGGGGTTTTAACTGGGTAGAGAGATGGAGGAGGAAAAATAACACGAAGGATATTGAAAAACAATAAGGAATCATATCGTTTTTTTATTTACCTAGAATATATATATGTATAAAACAAATATAAGTGTGTGTATATATATATAAATATCACATACATATGCACATACATATTGTATACAGTTTAAATGAAGTTATACCACGTAGGCTAACAAAACTTTCCCCTAGAACCACAGACTATCTATGTAAGACTTTAAAAACCAGATGGGAAAGACATCTATGAGTATCAGGGCTTAGAAATTCTTAACAGTGTTGGTCAGAGGCGTCCAAGAGACTCGATCCCCATATCATACATGTTATTGCCATTGCCTTTAGTTGCCTCCAGAGGTTGCTATTGCTGAAGATACCATGAACTTTGGACCTGAGTCACAGGACTCAGATGACTCAAGGTAGAACTGACCGGAAAACCTCTTGCCTGAGGACTAGTTTTCATAGTACTTGAAAGTACTGTGCAAACATCCAAGGGAGGAAGAAACCAATAGTCCTCTTCAGCTTTGATGCTTATGAACACAAACAACAATGGCCAGCATGGCCAGATATCCCTGAGGGTGTAACAGTGGCACTCATATCTTGGTGGTAACCAACAGCTGTCTATTTGGACTTCAGGCCTACTCATGCGGGGGCAGGGGGCAAACAAACAAAAAACCAAAAACCTGAAAAGCTAGCCTATTTCTCTGGGAGAGTAGTCATGGATCTTAGAGGAGAACCTGATAGCACTGCTTCATTAGACCAGCATAACTCTGAACTCTGCTCTAAATATTTATTCTCCTTCCCACAGAGAGGGACATCTGTCATTCTTCATCAAAGAAAGTTCTCCTGCCATAGAAACCATTGCAGAAAACCGAGTCTGGTCAAATTCCATAAAACAACTGATCCCAGGGTACCCAGCTACAGTGACTAAAGCTACAACACAACTCTTGTACCTAAGGCTCAAGGAACACCGCAAAGTAGGGTACAGAAAGACTGTAAGAGCCAGAGGGCCAAGACGTCTTTGAGATTTTGTCTCTTAGAAAGGACAGAGAAGCTTCACACATTATACCTCAATAATATGGCTGCCTAAACATGACCTGAATGAGTATGGTCCCAACTGACATGCTGACAGGGAAAAGGGAAATCTCATGGGGTCCTATCCTTACCAAAGAACTACAGGCAACTAAGGAAGGCCGAGAATAGGAGATACAGTCTGTTTCAAGGATGGACCACATAATTGCCTATCTAATACCAATTGGTCAGCCCTGAAATCAAATAAAACTAACACTAAGTGAACTCAGCAAGCTGTATTGATATATTTGTGCTATACAAATATGTAAAGCTAACAATTAAAAAAAAAGTGGTCATGAACTTGAGCGGGACTGGTCCATGTGAGGTGTTGGAGGGGAAAAAGAAGAAGGGAAGAAATGATGTAATTATATTTTAATTTCAAAAAAATTAAAAAATACGTGTCGGCAGTGAAGACCATCTTTTCCAGGGACATTAAAATGCAATGAAATGTAGAATTCAGAAGTGAGAAGGAAAATAGGATGAATGCTTTGCAAAAGGTTTTACTGGCTGCTTCTCTCTCAACTTGACACAGCTAGAGTCTTGATGGGAAGAGCCCCAGTTGAGAAAATGCCTCCATAACGTCTGGCTATAAGGCATTTTTAAATTAGTGAACAACGAGGGAGGGCCCTCATTGTGGATGGTACCATCCCTGGGCTGCTGGTCCTGGGTTCTAAGGAAAGCAGACTGAGCAAGCCATGGGTGAACAGGCCAGTAAGCAGCTCCCCTCCATGGCCTCTGCATCAGCTCCTGCCTCCGGGTTCCACTCTGCTTGAGTTCCTGTCCTGACGTCTTTCAATGATGAATAGCAATATGAAAGTATAAGCCAAATGAATCCTTTCCTCCTCAACTTGGTTTTGGTCATGATATTTCATCACAGCTCTAGAAACTTTAAGACACTATTTACAACCTTGATGTTGACTGTGTGTGTGTGTGTGTGTGTGTGTGTGTGTGTGTGTGTGTGTTTATGTGGACATGTTTCTGAGGCAATAGTGTCTAAGTTGTTGGTAATCAACAGTTTTCTTTGTAAAAACAAAAGTAAAAGCAAACAAACAAACAAACAAATACAAATTCTCTTCAAAGTTCTGACATTGCTCTTTGGATGTGAAAATTTCTGTTATGTCCATCCAGCAAAACTCAGTGTCCTTGCCAATCAACAGGTGGAATATAATCCTTCACCTCTGCTCTGCTCTGCTCTCCCCTCCTTTCCTCCCTTCCCCTCCCTCTCCTGTCCCCTCCCACCACTTACATTGCCCTAGCTGACCTTGAACTCTTGGGCTCAAGAAATCCTCCCTCCTCAATCTCCTCAGCAGTGTGGAATATAACACAGACACACTCCTTAGTCCAACTGGGGAGAGAGAGCTTTGACATGTTAATTTTAAAACCGTGTTTGGGGTTATGACACCTCGATTAATGATGAAAATTTTAGAAAAGTAGCACATCAATTGTATTTTAAAGCATCACCCTGAGGAAGACTGTAGGGGAGGGACAGTGGCCCTATTTGGGACATTTTGTGTGTGTGTGTGTGTGTGTGTGTGTGTGTGTGTGTGTGTGTG
>JADRCD010244098.1:0-23103 GCA_019843815.1 Montemys delectorum | reverse complement strand
TGTGTGTGTGTGTTTCTCTGTCTCTCTGTGAAAGTCTCTCAGAGTTTCTCTCTGTGTATGTGTATTTATCTCTCTCACATCTTTCATTCTCTTTCTGTATCTCTGTCTCATTCTCTCTCTTTCTCTGAGTGTTTGTGTCTCTTGTGCATGTGTCTTTCTCATGCCCCTCTTTTTTGTTCTCTCTCTGTCCCTTCTCCTCTGGGTGTGCATATCTCAGGGATCTCTCTGTGTCTCTGTCTCTCCGTGTGTTTGCGTATCTCTTTGTATAATTCTCTTCAAGTGCATCTCTATCCCTCTTTCTGTCTGTTTGTCTGCCTGCCTGCCTCTGTCTGTCTCTGCCTCTCTGTCTCTCTCTTTCTGCCTCTGCCTCTCTCTCTCTCTCTCTCTCTCTCTCTCTCTCCCTCTTTCTCTCTCTCTCTCTCTCTGTGTGTGTGTGTGTGTGTGTGTGTGTGTGTGTGTGTGTGTGTATGTGTGTGGTGTGTCTCAGCCCTCCCCAAGTGTATGCACCTTCTCACTGGTTCTGCTCTTTACATTTTTACATCTCACATACAAATCCTGTCTACCATGGCAGAGAGCAGTAACCTCTCCCAGAGTGATGCTCATCCTACCCAACTGCTTGCAAAAAACTTCCCTGCCTTTGACCTTTCCTCTCGCTTGGTAAATTTAGGCAAAAAAACAAGCAAAATCTGTCAGGAAATGTTTGATTATAAATAGCAGTTCCATTTACTAATCATTTGTTGTTTATAGTTGCTTAATTTAGGAGAAAACTGAGTTTGTCAGCACAGAAAACAGAGGGCAATGGGAAGCTGAGCCTGTGACATGCTATCTCAGAATAACCAACTAGACCTACATGGGCATCTGTGCACTTCAGTAGTCATAGAAAGTAATCACTAATATCACATAGTTGTCATTTTTTTTTTAAATTTACAGGTGTGTGTCTATGGAGAAAGCTAGAAAACTTTAACCCTGCCAGTGGACCAGCCCCCAACAGAACTCTTGACATGGTGTCGATCCCATCATTCCCCAGCGGTAGCTTTGGTCAAGAGATGGCCTTCCATTATGTAGCAAAAACAGGTGTGCTCTCACCAACCATAAATCTATCTGAACACTGTACTGACACTGTCCCTTGCCTGATTGTGATCAACCTTCCACACACAGGACCCCTTGGTGAATGAATACACCTGTACAAGTTTCCCAGGGGTTTTGAGTCTAGTGAATTAAAATAGCGACAGATATTTCTTTAGTTTTGAATAGTAGTTGCTTCACAAAATAATACAAGACAGGCATATTTTTCTTAAAAAGACATAGCTTCTTCAGAACTGGAGATGGCTCCGGGTTAAGAGCACTGGCTATTCCCACAGAAGAACTGAGTTCTACATCAGCAACCACACATAGTTCACAGGCATCTGTAACTTTAGTTCCAGGGGATCTGATGCTATCTTCTGGCCTCTGTGAGCACCATGTATACACATACACAAACATACATATAGACAAAATACCCATACACATAAAATAAAATATGTTTAAAAGATACCTTCTTGTGCAGATTTCTTTCATCAATACAGATCAACACTATTATATAATATAAAATATTATACTATTAAAAATATAACATATTCATTTCTAACATGTCAGTAATATATTATATATAAATATATATAAATTGGCCATTTATATGAAAACATCAATGCATACCGCTAGCAAGACAGGCCAACCTGGAAGGCTATAGACAAGACGATGACAACTGCAGCCATCTGCAAAGAGGCAGAATTATGCAGACAACAAAACAAGGGGGTGATGTGAAGAAATGACGAACAGGCAGAGCATAAGAGGATTCCAGGTTAATAAAATGATTCTGAATCACACAGAGCGTGCCACCTCAAAAGTAAAACCCATAGAACCAATCAGTGGAAGGACCAAGGGTCAGTGCAGAGTCACCAGCCCTAACCCATGTACCACTGTGATGGGAAATATTGATAACAGACGAAGTCTGTATGTACATGAAGACGTGCTGGGCTGGCAGAGATACATGGAAACTTGTGTTTTCCACTTGCTTGCTGTGGACCCCTTAGTGCTCTAAATATATAGCTTGCTACTTTAAAAAAATTAAGTTCAAGATTTTTTTTTTCTCCCGTGTTTCAGTAAGTAATTCTTTTTAATCTTCCTTCTTCCATCCACCCTTCTTTCTTTCCCTAATTTTTCTCTTTTTCTTAGAGTTTGAGACAGGTGCCGATTTGGTAGCTGTATCTGGCTTTAACCTTATATGATTCTCCTGTTCCAGCTCCGTGAGTGTTAGGATTATAGGTGTGTACCCAACAGTCGAGTGGGTGAAGCTGTAACAGCCAAAGAGGCAGCATTGGTGAAATTCTCCCCTTGCCTTAGACATACTCAGGACTGTGGGGTCTTCCCTCTAAGGAGAAAGACTGCTCCTTGCTGCGCAATATTCCGGAGTCAGTGTAGGTGCTGCCACCGGGTCAGCGGGGCTGCCTTCTGCTTCGCTTCGGCATTCCCATCATTCCCATGACTCTTTAGCTGACTTATCAGTTGATAAAGGGAAGTTTTCCAGAAGTTGCTCCCGAAGCATCTGGCTGCCTGCATCAAGTGTGATGGCCATTTAACATCACAGCAGGGGGCCCGAGCATCTGGCTGGCGCCTCTGGGGAGGGTGGTGAATGCAAGGTGAAATCAATGAAGGGAGAGTACTTGAGGGGCTAAGAGGAAAACTGGAAGAGATTTCACTGAGAGTGGAAATTGTGCCTCCTACCAATTGTTTGAAGTGCACAGTGAGGAAGAAAATCCACTCATCATCACCTTCAGTAAATGGAGGGAGGCCTGGGAATCCCTAGCAAAGGCTAGCGACAAGGAGGCAGGGCTTGGATGAGAGCCCCTTTCCTCCATCAAACTGATGTGCTATTAGTCAGACTCCAGATGCAACTCCTTAAGACAGATTAATATCAAGTTCATTGTTCCACTGGCGCCTGAGGAACGGGGACCGGTGGTGTCAGAGCCAAACACGTGTGAAGTGTTCATGAGGCCCAGTAGGAAATCTCTGCAAAAGATATATGCATGCGCTCTGGTAGTCTCAGTGGCAGTGGCCTTCCCACAAGCCAGATGAGTCTGGTGGGACAGGTGAGGCTGGGAGATCTCTGTTTCCTCGACTTGGAAAGTAGAAACAGGAGCTTACAGTCCAAAGACTTGGGATGACTACGAATGATACTCTATTCCACTGACAGAGCTGCTTTTGAGAGATCCCCCCCTACACCTCCCCAAGAAAAACATCACAGCCAGGGAATGACCAGGGGAGTTTTGATGAAGGAGGCCTACATTGGGGCTAATGACCCCCAAATGACAGGGTAGGAAATGCATATGGTGTGCACAATAACCGGCTTAAGACAGGAGCTGATCTTCAGGAAAATCCTTTATAATTGTCTCTCTTCTCCATTTTCAGGAGACAGCTCTGGAGCAAATGAATTACTATAAATGATAGTTGTAGCAACTACAACTCTTAAATACTGAGCTATCTGTCAAACAGGACAGAATGCTAAAGAGCACAGGTAGCCCAGGAGTCCTGCCCCACCTTGTTAGGTTCATATCTTTGCATACCCTGTTCCAAACACCCTCCGTTGTGCCCACTTTCCATGTAGAATGAGTCGGTCATTGTAGCACAAGTCCTGAGAAAGGAGACTTTTCACCCACGTTTGCTGGTAGAACCTGGTGGGACCCACACGAGGAACTCGAGCTGAATCTGTCTTCCTAGCACTCCCTGGCCTTGTTCTGAGCAGAACTTGGATCACTCCCAGGAACCACTAGTGATGGAGTGGGACATTGTCCATTTGGAGAGGTGACTTTTATTATTATTACAGGCTTTTGTCAGTATTACAGAAATTGGGGGGGGGGGGGGGGGGAAAAAAGAAAAAGGACTAATCACAAAGGCTATTTACCAAACCACATTAGTCAAAATACTGCATTTTAAAACCCCTTAAGTTGTTATATATCATCATATACGTCATCGCCAAATGGTAATACAAATCCTGGAGAGTTATGTTGACACAAAATTTGTCAGCCGAAGTGCTGGAGAATTTACCTCTGCTCATATATCTGTAGTCGTATCCTCCAAAGAAATTAACATATCATAATGCTAATATTTCAAGGTAATGTTTTCTCACGAGGATGCCATATTTTATCCGCTAATATCATCTGTGTAAAAACTATTCAATTACAGTATCAAGCTGTGGATGATTAATATTGATATTGGCGTAGCAGCAGTGACTTCCCAAGGCACGAGAGCTGTACCCTCAAGTCTGCAGACAACCTGGGACACGAAATTAACTCATTTCTTCCGAGTAAGTACATTTGAGATTTACTCCAAACAGAAAGTCAAGAGAGCCACCGAGAGACAGACATCTTCACTGTGAATTATAAAGCTTTGAAACTGGACTGAGTCTCAAAGACAGGCCTGCAGTGGCTGACTTAGGAGAGCCTGTTCTTGAACGGGTAGAATTGTAAGCAGTAAGAGCACAGGGATATTAGTAGGCTGCAAATGTTTAGGCCCATGTGCTATCCAGCTCTCAGAGAAATGTCCTGCTTTCTTCCCCGGTTGGCTCTTTCGTTTAGACGGGGCGCAGGTCTGTAGTGAGAAAGGTTTGGGATGTCTTCCTCACTCTCTCCCCAGCTTATTTATTTAGACATGGTCTCTCACTGAACCCAGAGCTCACCAGTTAAACCAGAATGGCTAGCCCAGAGAGTTCCTTTCCAGCACTGAAATTACAACTGCATGCTGCCATGCCTCATTTTTTTTTACCTGGGTGCTGAGGATCCAACAAATACCTCATTGACTAGGTCATCTCCACTTCTCTGTAACTACAGTTCATCCAGGAAGTGTATGAGCTATCTGTATCATCAGAGCTCTAAACTCCATCAACTCAGAAAGTTTACCAGTGTACGCGTGTGTGTGTGTGGGGGGTGGGCAGGAGGTTTTGCTTTGCTTCATGGCTACTGGCAGTATCACCAGCCATCAGCCACCCTGCATAGCTATGCCATAGAGCCTGAGAATGTGGCCTCCAGATATTTTTCAGAAAAATTATTCTATGCAAGGTACTCAGACATAAAAAGGACAAAGGAGAGATCTTCCTTCTCATCTGCAGATCTAACTTCTAATCATTAAATATGGGGTTTCAGAATGTGTAGAGATCAGAGAACTAGAAAAGAGATCACACGATAGAAAAGAGAGGCATTAAAAGAGGGTACGGGGAGGGTAATAAAATATACAAGTGATAAGAGAGTCGAAGGGGTTATGCCGAGAGTGGACAGGTTCAGTGGGGGTGAGGTAGGGAGATGGAGGGGCAGACAAGGAAGGAAGGAAGACCCCAAACAAAGTATAAATGGAAATGCCACAAGGTCTTAAAAACGTGCTATGAGAGACCTCTTTTTGCTGATAGATCTGAGGGAAGGCTGCAAACATCAGAGTCTGAGAAAAAGAATCTTCTCTTCTTACTTCATTGAGAGCCAGCACTGTGGAACTTCAGACACACAGTAAGTTGTGACTCTTTTCTTTGCCATGCGGGGAACAACACAGTATTAGGAGATATTGTGCCTAGCTTCCTACGCATGTTCTATTTGGTAGTTTAAATGGCAAATGTCCTCCATGGACTCAGGAATTTGAACACTTGCTCTTGGCTGTTGACACTGTTTTAGTGTTTGCGAGCTTTATGGTGTGGCCTTGCTGGAGGAATCATGTCACTGAGGGCAAGCATTGAGAGAATACAACCTCGATCCAGTTGCAGTTCGTGATCTTTGCTTCCTGACATGAGCTGGCAGATTCCTGTTCCTACCTGCATGCCTGTCACTTGCTGCCATGCCTCCCATCATGGAGAGGTTTTATCCCTTTGGAGCCACAAGTCCAAAGAAACTTTCTTCTATAAGCTGGTTTAGGTCATTGTGTTTTGTCACAGGAAAAGAAAAGTAACAAAGACATTCTCCTAATTAAACTTAGAATTTAGGTATGGCTTAAACCACCCATATCTGGTTCTAGTTGCAGCATGTAGAATCAAAGGTCACACTCCAGTGGGAGATGTAGCTCAGTATCATTCATCTAGTATGGAAAAGACCCTGGGTTCAAGCCCCAATGCCAAAGGATGGAGCAATGCTCATACTTTATTCCTTGTTTCTATCACCAAGTTTTGATAGACATGGCGTAGGTGAAAGTTAATGGATAATATAGAAAATAACTCTTTGGAAAAGACATGAGGGACATCTGGGACAGTATAGGGGTTGGATGTGCTCGAAACACACTCTGTACATGTATTATATTCTCAATGAATAGATATAAATTAAAAGTATAACAGTTCAGTTTGAAATCATCTCCATACACACACGTACACACAAACATACACACACACACACACACTAGATATCTAAGTGTCTCTAAGAACCACTACTTAAATCAACTGCAAACAAGTGCTGCTTGTTCTAAAAAGAAAATGCTCTTTTGTCAAATACCTTTAAAGTGCTCATTAGAGAGCACTTTATGAATGAAGAAATAAATCAATAAATAGTTATAGTGACAAAGTAAGGACAAAGCAAATCCTTTCTTAAAAACAATGTAGAAATAAGAATCATCACATACAAAAACTAGTCTGTGGAAATAAGTCAAAAATGTCTAACAATTTGAGAAGCAGTCATTAAAGAAAAACTCAAAACAGAAAAGAGAGAGACCTCCAGAGCTTATGGAGGGTTGGCACCCATTTCTGCAACACTTCATGTTGCCCCTGCCACAACACTCACGGGCATGCGTCAGTTCTGCAAGATCTGTAATTCTGGCAGAGGCGGAGCCCTTGTTCTCACTGGTAATGAAACCTGTATTGGGGTACATATAGATTGGTAGTAAATATCTACATGGGAGTGTCTTCTACATTGTACCCCACTGTACGTACACATACACATGTATGAAATTCTCAAAGAATAATAAAAAAGAACTTTCAAGCTACCATGAGTGAAAACAACATAAAATACTAAAAATATGTAAGAAGCAGCTAAAGTAGGCTGTAGAAAGAAATGTATAGATTTTAAATCTTCCTTTAAAGGAAAGGGAGGTCATAGGTCACTGAGTAAATTGACATTGTAACAACCTAGAGAAAGTGATTATAGTGAGCCAGAGTCATAGAGACATGGAAATTATAAAGAAAAGAAAAATAGAAATCTGTGAAGTAGGAAACAGAAATTAAAACAAAACACTTGTTCTTTGAAATAACAAAATTTTGTCTTTTCAAATTTGACAAAAATTTTAACTAGAATAAACAGTAAAAATTAGAAATAAAACTAAAAACTAAAGGCGAGGCATCCTTACTTGTGCTATGAAAATTAAAAGAACTCTGAGTGCATTTTGCTGAAAACTCTATGATAACAAAATAAACAACTTAAGTGTTTCGGGCAGTGTTTTGTAGAGTGTACAGTGTTTCTGTAGTGTATTCTGGAACTATGTCCAACAGAAACCAGAAATACTAATAGACTTCCTCCCCACCTCCTTCCTCCCCTGCAAAAAAAAAAAAAAAAAATAGTTGAATCTTAAATTCTTTTGTTGTTGTTTTAAAGAACACTTAAGGTCCAATAGCTGTGCTGAAAACTCTTAAAATATATATAGTAACAATACTAACTTTTGTAAGTAGGTATTTCAGGGCAAATGAAAGATGAATGGCTAGTGGAGACAGGAAAACCTGATCAATATGAATCACTGTCTACAAATTAATATTACAGTGAGATCATCACATCCCATTAAGATAGTTGTTGTCAAAAGACTGACAGGAGCTGGTGTCTCAAAGGTTATAGAGAAACGGTAAACCTCCTTCAATGCTGCCAGGTCAATTAGCAATATGTTGGAAAATAATTGATGCTTAAAAGCAGAGCTAAAACGCCTATAAATTTACCACATGACCTAGCAAAATGGAATCCCTACATATCTAATCAACAGAAAGGCTGACATAAACATTTATAAACAAATTTTCTAGTTACATGACTTATAATGCCCTCCAAATGGAAACAAAACTAATGCCTGTCGACCGATAGAAAGATAAAGGAAATGTTTATATAAATAATATTTAGTCTGGCCTGGAGATATAGTTCAGTTAGTGGAGTGCTTGCCCAGCATGCGCAAGGCTTTGGGTTTGATCCTTAGTACCACCTACACCGGGCCTTGTGCTGCATAACTGTAACCTGAATACTGGAGAGGTAGAGGCAGGAGAATCATGCTCAGTTATGTGCTGAGTTCAAGTCCATCCTCGTATACATGTGACTCTATCTCACAAAAACAAGAACAAATGGCAGTCTAAGGATCGGGATACATGGGCTGAGCTGGATGAACCATAATACAGCTAGGCTAACTGAAAAGCTACAAAAGAGGGATCATGTAACTTGGCTTCCTTTAGTACATGGAAAAAAAAACTAGAAAAGGTGGTCCTCCAGAGGCAGAAACATGATGATTGAAAGTTTGTCCATGTGGCAGCAGTGAGGATAGATTGGCTTTAAATGGACTCTATGGATCATCTAGGCCTGATGGAGACACTCTCAATTCTTAAAGTTGTCAAAAGTCATCAAAATTAGTCACCTAAAATTTGTTGAAAAGTATATGTAAATATTCTATAAATAAAAGACCCCTTGCGAAGAGCACCAGAGGGAAGGAAGTTGCTGCTTTGCATTACAAAGGCGAGAGATTATTAGCTGTTCTCAAACAGACCGCCTTGAACAACACTGGGCAGAGAGGTAGGATGTCTTGTGTTTGTTCTTGCTGTGTTGTCCTCAGCACAGCTGAGATCTTAGCCAGGGCCTGGCACATGCTGGGCAAGCTGTCTGTCGCTCCCCGACACCTCTAGGCCTCACACACAGCTTTGGAAGTTTCCCATCACTGACTCTCCCTTTTAAATAGGTCCATGTCCCATAGGACTGCTTCATTCACTAAAATCCGAGAAGTATGTCACTCCTTACTGCAAACTCTGAAAAGGGCTTTGTGAAATTCTCCAAGATTAAAAAGAAAAATTAGAATTCTGCGGTTATAACATAGTTACATCATTTCTCCTTACCCTTTCCTTCCTTCAAATTCTCCCATATAACCCTCCTTACTTTTTTCAAATTCATAACTTCTTTCTTAATAACCATTGTTACATACATGTAGATACATGCACATACATATATATTCCTAAATACCTAAATACAATCAGCTTAGTCTGTCTACTGTGAGTTGTACATATGCTTTCAAGGTTGACCATTTGGTACTGAATAACCAATTTGGGTGCCCTTCCCTGAAGAAGAGAATATTCACCAATCTCAGCATTCCATAGTTGTAGATCTTGTCATAGAGTTGAAGCTCCATAGGCTCTCCTTGGCCCACCTAAGCATACTGCTGTTGTCCTTGGTCAGCCCATGTCTAAACAGTCATGTTGGTGAGACTTTGTAGGTGTAGCTTCAGATGTTCC
This sequence comes from Montemys delectorum, assembly GCA_019843815.1. Lineage (NCBI taxonomy): Eukaryota > Metazoa > Chordata > Mammalia > Rodentia > Muridae > Montemys > Montemys delectorum. Next base: position 13,640 of record JADRCD010244098.1, on the reverse strand, counting down.
AAGGGGACACAATATCATCACAAACTCTCTGTTCCTACAGCTCTTCCAATCTTTCCATCCCATCTTTTTCCAGGACCCCTGACTCTTAGGTATGGGAGCTGTGCTGTGGATGTATCTGTTGGGGCTGGAACCAACAGCTCCCTAATTAGACTTAAGACTGTCCAACAAGAGAGCAATCATTCCTGGTACTGGAAACCTTGCCAACTACCCAGGACTTGGGCAAGTTAGGGATCTTGGGAGAGAACATACAACTGCCACTTTGGTAATCCAGTATAACCCCTAAATACATTCTAAATATTTGTTCTTTAACCCACAGATAGGTGTAGCCCTCACCCTCATCAAGGAAACTTTCTTTTGAACAGACAATGGGCATTAGAAAAAAAATCACAACTAATCAAAACGGCGACCTGAAGCCTCTTCCTCTGTTTTTGCCACCAGGAATCCTGAGGCCTAGCACAGAATGATACAACCTCTGTCCACAGGGACCTCTGAGAAATTCTGAGTCTGCTCCTTGGATATAAAGCACAGAGAGAAATAAGTCTTCGTTTTTGAAAGCCATTGAAATTATTGGGTACATTGTTACACAGTGTACACTACCCTGTCTTGAGTCATACCTCCTCCAAATTCTCTCAAATAGTATAAGAAATATCAGATAATGTAAGAAATATCAGACACTCGTTTTTCATCTCAGACCCTCAAACTATGTCTGCATTATCGACAACGTACGTTTATTACTTGTGAGCAAATTATAAATAACTATCACACGCATGCATGTGCACACATGGACACTTCCTCCCATTTCGACAACTTAATTATATCTCTCTGATAAGTCACAAAAATATGTGCAATTTGGCATCAGAAGAAAGTAAAATCCTAGCAGCCTCTGTGCCAAGTGTACTGGTTGCATTCTGACACAGATTATATCTTTGGCTTTAAAATAGCCCAGATTCCCAGAGCTTGGTTACACCAAAACAATGTGGGTCAGAGATTCCCTGTGGGTCCAGGTGACAGGCAATAATCCTATGTTTGTAAGTCTTACTTGGGGAAAATAGAGCAGAGTGGATGCGGCTAATGATAGCAGCTAAGCCACACTTGAGTCAACAAAATATAAGCCCAGGGAATATTGAGCCAACTTGCCATACCCAGGGGAGCCAGACAGCTCACCTCCAGAGCAGAGCAGGAATATAGGCAGCACTTAGAGATGTAACAAGCGACCCGAGGGATCCACTAGTGAAATAAACCCACACATCTACTTTGTCCAAACACACCTATGCGTTCAGCCACATGGTGACAGAGTCCAGTCGCTTACACTACTGTACAATTCAATCAAAATGAACAAATTAGTGGTGCTTATACTGACTCAAAGGAGCCTGTGCACAAGATCTGTGAGCTGTGGAGTACCTGTCCAAATGAGCATCAGGAGATAGTGTTCTGAAGAAAGGCACGGCAAATAAAGAGATGGGTGGGGAGAGAAGGAAATGGCTGTGCAGTAGAGGGACCAGACCTTGGAATGTACTATATATCCAAAGAGAGAAAGAGAGAGAGAGAGAGAGAGAGAGAGAGAGAGAGAGAGAGAGAGAGAGAGAGAGATCATTGTTTTAGAAATTAGACATATAACCTCATTACATAATCCACAGTGTACACATGTATTGAAATATCATGTGCTGTTCCATTCATTTGGACAATATTTATGTTTATAAGTATATGTTATGAAACAGGGCCAATGGCTCAGCAGGTACTGTCAAGCATGAAGATCTACATTCAATTCCTGTGATCTACATAGGAAAAGAAAGGACTGACTCCTACGGGTTAGCCTCTGACCTTCACTTATGTGCTGTGGTATATTCTCCTCAGTACATACATACATACATACATACATACATACATACATACATACATACTGGGGTCTGTCATGCACAAGGCTCTGGTATCAGCAAATAAATATTTTATGGTTGTCACTTGGTTCCACCTCTCTAAGAAGAGTTCACTCTACTGTAAGGTTTTCGTAACTGGGGGTAGTAAAAATTCTTCATACCAATAGTATCATATTATCATACCAATGCACTCTGAATCAGATGGCTAAAACTCAAATCTATATAATGTTCAACCAGCCAGTGACCAAATCTATAGCAGTTGAGAAGACAGGAGAACTGGAAAGCATAGATCCTATCCAGAGGACCAGATCCATCCCGATATGGCCTGCTCTCTGAAAACAGAACAATTGTGTAAGGTCATCATATTTTTCCATAACTTTTTATTATATTTATTTCATCTTATTTACTTCTTAGGGTAGTGTGTGTGTGTGTGTGTGTGTGTGTGTGTGTGTGTGTGTGTACCACAGTGTGTGTGGAGAATTCAGAGGACATGTTGAGGGAGTCAGTTTTCTCCTTCAACCATGTGGGTTCTAGGGATTGAACTCAGGTCATCAGGCTGGCTGGTAATCACTTTTACCTGCTGAGACGTCTCACAAGCCTCCCATGAACCAAAGAGTTAGCTGTTGTATTACAGAAAAAGCCAAAGAACTTCTCTGTTTGCAAGGGTGCTAAAGACAACCAATGCATCAAGACAAGTCCTCAGATGCATGGGTGAACACTCTTGGCCATGGGGTCCCTGGCCCATCTGTATACTTCACTACCTTCAACAGTAACTTGGGAGTAACCTCTCTCTGCCTCAGTGTATTTCCTGTTACTATACTAAAATACCTGAGGGAGGCAATTTGTAACACAAACTCATTTTGGTTCTTGGTTCCAAAGTTGGTAAGTTCAAGATCAGCTACTGCATCTAATAAGGCTGGCCCACTGCTTCAGGCACAGAGGAAAAGCAGAAGGGACACTGGAACAATCAGAAAAGAGAACGTGTACATGATAGTAAGGGGAGGAGCCATGCTCACTTTATACCCACATGCTCTGAAAATAATGAGCCCTGTCTTGTGCAAACTACTTTAATCTCTTCCCAATACAAAACCCCTCTTAAAGGGCCCATTACTTTTTTAACACTATTACATTGAAGGCCAAAGGCCAGGATGAATTTGTGGGAGTAAAAGCTGCACTCAAACTCTAATGATAATACAAAGTTGCTTCCAACACTATAAGATGAGCAGCACATGACTCTGCTCTGGGCAAGACACATCACATCAGAGTATCAGCAATACCAGTGAATCCTGTTTACACAGAGAATGCTGAGCAGCAGAGATGGTTCAACAGAGAAATTACTGTATATCCGAGCATGAGGACATGAGTTCCAATCCCCAGCACCTATGAGAAAGGAAAGATGTGCCTGAAATGCAGGTGTAATGCTAGAATTTACAAGGTAGAGACAAGTGGATTCCAGGGGTTCGTTGACCAATCAGCCTAGTTCAATTGGCAAGCTTTAATTTCAGGGAGAGACCTTGTTTCAAGAAATAAAGTGGAGAGTAATTGAGAATTGCATGTAACACAGATCTAGGACCACATGCACACAGTGACAACCAACACCATCATCAGGCAATTGTCCTTGGGGAATCCAAATGCAGCAGAATAAATGCTGAAACCCATACCTCTTCAAGCTTTCTATGGTTTCCCGGAAAAAAGCAAATCTCATGTTGTTTCTCTGAGTCGAGGTGCCTGCTGTGCATCTTCAAGAAACAGTTAAGGTTAACTCAAGGAAAAGCCCAGAGAATGTGGCAATGTCTTGGAAGGAGTTGTATTTCTTGATAAAGAGATGAACAAGGACAGCCGTGGGGGAGAGAATAAAATGGGCAAAGGATTGGGCTCCAGTCATTCAATCTGAATCAACAGAGAGTGTACATTTCAAATAAAGAAAGAAAAGAGAGGAAGGAGAGAGAGGGATGAAAGAAAGAAAAGAAGGAAGGAAGGAGGAAGAAGCAAGAAAAGGAGGGAAGAGGGGATACAGAAAGTCAAACGGGAAGGAAATTGCGATGATTCTCTACCAGAAGCCCATTTTGAGGAGACTGTAAAAAGTAATTTGACTGAAATCGGTTTGCAAAAAGTACACAAAACACTAAGTATCACTGGGTTATGCAAGTGGGAAATCAATTAGTCTAGAATATAGCATTTCCACTTGTTTCCGCAATCCTGTGTGCTATTGGGGACAGTCTCAAGATTTATTTTAATTCATCACACCATAACATCTCCTCTGGACTCCTGTCCGGGCCTTTGAGTTCTCCGTGTAATTAGCCACTTGATCTTTGAGCAGTGACACCTGGATTCATGGAGCGCATACTATATTATTAGGAGCAAAGTGCTTACTTTGGTTCAGCATTCACTTATTCAGCTAAACCATACAGTGGCTTCCCGATAAGGCAGAACCACAATGGGCCACATTCTCAAGGGTTCTATAAAATTCTCCTTCCAGAATGAAGAAAGTATTTTAATTATAGACTAATTCAGTCTGTAAATACTTTTAATTGTTAACAAATGGCAGATCCAAGAAGTTACCCCTTATTCCAAAGCTTACTGGAGCACATTACAAGTTATTTTTTGCCTTTTGCTGTTGGTTTGAGACAGGCTGTCCCTAACAACTCAGAATAATCCCAAACCCTCCCACCCCAGCTGGAGTTTGTGGGCTATAGACAGGTGTATTCTGCAACATCTGGCTCTGTTGTTTCATTATAATGAATAAAGTCACATTGGACTAGATATCCTTGGGCCGGCGCGGAGGGGCGGACTTGGTTGTGAATCACAGGCACACAGTGGCATTTTAAATGTGTGTCTTTCAAATGAGTGGACTGGAAGGATGCTTAGCAAACTCAAACCTTTTCAGAACTCATTGCCCCACAGCTTCAGTTTCTTCGTTACCAGGTACATTCATGATGTGCTACTTCTGCCTCATTGTGATCCCATGAGCTCAGCAGAGATTGACCAGCCATATAAGAAAGTTCAAAATCAAAGCTTCAGAACCCGAACCTTTCTGTGTGTGTGTCCATAATGCCCTATGTGAAAATCCTACATCTGACTCCATGTGATTAATCACAATCAGAGCATAGACAAAATTGCTTTGAGGCAGCATAGAAAAGATATGTATGAAGTATAAATAAATTCAATGTCTAGAATATATCCTATCCTCAACATATCTCTTTATGTCTGCACAAATATTCTCAAATCTGGAAAAAAAATCCCCAATATCCAAAACAGAGTTCATCTCAAGCATTTCAGATTAAAAAAAAGACTCTCTTGCATTGATTTTTTTTCCACTCACGATACTAGAGCATTAAGCATTAAAAGAAGGCAAATGGTTGGTATATTGTTGCATCCAGGAGACTGATGTAAACACAGCGCTGAATTCAACTTCCAATTCATGACCTTCTCATATCCACTGCTCAGGACCACACCCCTGAACAGTAGTGGTGTCTGGGCATGGAAAGGGCTGAAAGAAATGACAGGGACAAGCAAGGAGGCCCTCGTACCCTCTCCCACCAGTGCCATCTGCTCTCCTGTTCTGGTTACCTGCATAGCATGCAAGAGGCAATGGGGAGGGATATGCACAATTAAGTCTGTTCCAGCAGCCTGTTTTCCGGTCACAATCCCAACCAGGAAGTGTGTGCTCTCCCAAGTCTCTCAACCTCATGCCTGATTTTCTGATACAAAACAACCTAATGATTGCTGCTCCCAGTCCTCTCATTTTAATTTCTTCTCTGTAGCATGGTTCATCACTGGGAGGCACAGAGAAGGCTCAGTCTTAGCCATTCTCCCTGCGACTCTCCATTATCAAATATACTTCATGTTCCCACTACTGGCTGCTTGGGGAGACGTTGACTGATTCTTCGGCTTAAATCTGCAGCACTTCAAAAGGCTGTTCTGTCTTCAGGAGAGCCGATACTTGGCACCAGGCCACAACCAGGGAGCTAAGATTTGCTCTCAAGTCCCAATGCAATCATGTACTGTCTGACTCTCGGTGCTCCCAAGTTCGTAAAGTGTTTTCAAAACTCCTCTGTGTCGTCAAAATGACAATTGACTCCAAATATCTGGAGCCACTCAGGTGCTCAGGAACGCTATCTGCTGTAGTGATTGCAGAGGAAGAGAAAGGCCTAGCCAGCAAAGGCCTGCTGTGAAGGAGGGATCTCACCTGTCTCCAGGACTAGGCTTTTCATGGCCTTGGCCTGCGGGACGCCAGGCTCCAGCAGTGTAGGCAAGCCTCCAGGGACACCGTGTGCACCAACACCTGGAGACAAATACAGCTGATTAGGTTGTAGCTGTAGGTTGATTAGGTCTCCAGGTTGGTACACCAATCCTGAAGCTCAGCACATTTATTAGCTATAGCAGGAGAAGGAGGGGTTAGCTGGTCTCAACAGAAGGTCCATGCAGGGGAGTGATCTCAGGATGTAGTCACTGGCAAGGAGGAAGATGCAGTGTAAGGTTTTGTACACACTGACATCATTCATACTCAGACTAGAGAAAGGCTTTGCCAGTTCCAATTCTGATCCATATGTGGAAGGCTTTACCACTCCTGTAAGGCTGAGACATTGGTCCTTGACATGGCCATGCCAATGTCAACAATATACTTCCACTCACGACTTCCTTCCTCTCAGATCTCCATAGGGATGACTTTAAAAGACCCCAGATATGCACCTGTGTGCTCATTTGTGGTGCTTAGGATTCTTAGTGGCAAGTATGGGAACCGAAACAACCGAGAACACTACCTAGGATTTCTCGGTGAATAGATATTCCAAGAAACATGTCTTTGGTTATAGATGAGAGCTCTAAAAATGTCTAATTACTAAAGGGAAAGATGTACTGCAAGGCACAGAAGGCAGAAGAAGTATGATAAAAGAAAGCTCTCACTTGTCCTCCTAAGGAGCCCTTATAAGGTAAATACTTGAATATTCCCTTAAACTCAGTGATTAATAAACCCAGTGAGAGATAGTGTTGGCCAAGTTCTTAGTAGATACACACAATATAGGTACAAGCAAAGGGCTAGATGCTGTGTTTGAGAGGGAGGGAGGGAAGAGGACAGGGATGGGGAAGGGGGAAGAGATTTTTTTTTCTCCAAATATTGGAAACTGCTTTATTTGGACTGATGTAAAAGTCTATGAAAAGAGGAGAATGCCAGGCAGACTCTCTAAGCATAGCTCAGCTGTCCTGCATAAAGGAGGCAAGAGTAGGGGGCAGGGATTGCTTCAGACTGGACTGCTCCAACCAGTTGCATGGCCTCCAGGCACGGCCCACTTGGGGATGGGAGGAACAGGCACCAGGGGAATGCATTTCCTCTCTAGATTCACAGATTGCAAAACCTAAGGACAGACCTACCAAGAAAACAGCATGGCTCTGATACTCCAGTCTTGTAAGGGAGAACACTGGACTGTCTCACTCTCAGGAAAAAAAAAATCACAACAAAAGATTAAGAAAGATAAACAACACTGTGATGTGAATTCTCTACACAGTGTTGGGGCCACTGTTAGACCTTACAAATACAAAACTGGGCTCTTACCTCAGTGTGTAAGAGACAGGTAGAGATGTTCAGAGAGAAAGCTCTCACTTGTCCTCCTAAGGAGCCCCTATAAGGTAAATACTTGAGTATTCCCTTAAACTCAATGATTAATGAACTCAGTGTGAGATAGGGTTGGCCAGGTTCTTAGTACATACACACAATATAGGTACAAGCAAAGGGCTAGATGCTGTGTTCGAGAGGGAGGGAGGGAAGGGGGTCTTTCAAATCCAGTGCTTTAAAAGACCAACCCTGAGGCTAGTGTCTCTCCTCAGAGCATCCTTGTTGGTAGTGACAGCAGCCTTAACTAAGAGGGACAAAAGATCAACCCAGAAGAAGGAGGCATACAAAAGAGTTTTCACAAACACTTCCAGAAAAAAAAATTACCTTCTTTGCTTGATGAGGCTCATCGAAATAAAAGATTCACTAAATGAGTACAGTTCCTGGAATATGCTTTAAGAGAAACAATAGATGAGGGAAAAAAGGAAATTTAAATCAGGCTTGGGTTATGCCAAATAGAGATTGTCTAATTAAACAAAGAAATAAGACAAAATTAATGTGCGGGAACTGCTCTTCATACAAAAGGAAAATAAAGCCCGGTAGTTTAAGTGGGACAGTTTATGATAATTTTTTCAGGGATAATAAGAAATGAAGGCAGAAGATCCGCTGGTATCAAAGGGTTGACATATTTGCATAAAGGCTAATATTTTTTTCCACAGAAAGCATGAAATCTTGCAGCTAAGATACATGAGATAAAGCAAGAAATTCAGGGATGCAAGTACAGAGACAAGACAGAAGAGACCTCAGTGGATACTGCTTGTTCTTTCCCTCCATGTGCTCTCCCCTAGTTCTAACATATGCACAAATCACCTCTGTGAAGGCCTCATTAGAGCCATCAGTGCCGAATGCACTGGCCATACCTATCCCTACAGACTTTCCAATATTAGACATTGTTTTTCTTCCTGATCAGAGGCTGCCTTGGAGCTGGATTTGGCTGCAATTGTCCCCATTTGGGGAAAGAAATTAAAAATTCAAAATATTTCCAATCAGTGTTCCTAACTTTGGCAGCAACATGAAGATTTGAGTGGAACCATGGGATCTCAGGGTCTTTTCTAGATGTTTCCTTTACAATAAGATGGTGTTTAGACAACTGGCCTAGACCCACAGAGGCCAGGGCATGGGTCATGGCCTCCTTATCCTTGTAGGTGCCACTAAAATGAGTTGCTGCCCAAGTCTAAGTGGGCAGTTAGTTACCTGTAGATGAAGTGTCTGAAGGACTGTAGAGGAGAGACTTGTCATTAGGCATCATCACTCAGTCATCCTTATTCTAATCACCAATGGAAAACAAACTCCTGTAATCTCTCAACCACTGACTTAGGTCTTCTGGATTCTGCCTTTACCTTCCGAACCATGAGCCAAGAAAAAAGTTGGACAAATCATTAGAAGGTTACTATGCCACAGCCTTGGGTAGGCATTCAGTTACAAAGAGTTTACTCCAGGGAATCCCTTGCACAGTGAAAGCAAACAAGACAAAACAAAGCAAAAACAAAGCAAAAAAAAAAAAACCCTCTAGAACAGCTTGGAGGAGGAGCAGGAAGGATTGGTGTGGTTACAGAATTTGGGCTGACCTAATAAACAAGAGAAAGCCTATGGGTAGAAAAGGAGGTCAGGGGATAGTGAGTAGAGAATTCCTTGATAGTCTCAGAAAGGACCCATATTGCTGATAAACAGAGTAAGTGAGGGCTGTATGGTGATGTCAGAGACACTCATCAGGACCACAGAGCATAAATCTGTCCTTGACCTTCATTGGGCAAGACTTGAAATCTTCCTTGTGCTGAGATGGATAAAGCTAGATTTGTGGCACTAGAAAAGACCCTCTAGAGGATTGTGAAGGATGAGCCAGAAAGGGGAGGAGCCAAGACTGAAAAGCTCAGAAAGAGACTCAAAGCCCAGAAGACCTCCAGTGGGAGAATGAAGAGGAATTTCACAACAGGGAGAGGAAGGGCAGTTTCGGTGGACTTTCCAAAGTGAGGGTGTTTGGGACTGAATAGCCCAGTGGGGGTTTACGGAGGGCCATGGAAGAGTTACCTGCCACCTGTGTATCTTTCACGAATTCTAGACTGTGTTCTCAGAACATCCCCTCCTCCCATCCTCTTGAATCCTCTGAATCCAGTTCCCCTCCACTTCTTCCCACTACTGTCACAATCCCACTGTCTAAAGACTTTAAACTACTGTCCCAGATTCAAATCTACCTTGTTGCAATATCATAAATGCATAGAGGCCCAGGTTCTAGACTTTTCTAACCTTCCTGCAGATCTATCGTGGTCAGAGAAACATCTTGAAAGGAAAGGACGTAATGAAATTCTTGAGGCTGAAAGTGACAGAGTGAGTCTGTGACAGTCACTGAACATCTGTAGGTCTCTTGTCTGTGGAAGGAAAGGGTGGCATTCAATCACTTCTAAGAATCCTTATAGCTCTCACAAAAGTAAAACAAGTTATTCTACAACAATAGAAAACATAATTGTTCATGAATTGTATATTACAGAGCAAATAACAGCAAAAAAAAAAGTCTAGATTTCAGACAAGACCAAATTAACTTTTGGAAACCGCCTAGCTAAATCACAAATTAAATGAGCTAAGAAATGAAAAAGTTATGTCAGTGCGTGCTTTTAAGATGGAAACAAACAACAGCTTTGGGTTTGGAATCATTTATAAGGAGTCAGAGTAGAGTATGGAATTAAATTAACAATAATTATCACGCTACACGAAAGAATAATAATGCTTGGAACTAGGAAGGATGTACAAAATTAATACTCATAATCACAGATGAATTACTTAATTATCTGACTTACCAGGAGAATACAAGCTGATGCGGTTAAACAGAACTGAACTTTATATTACGTCACTCTTACATGTCAACCTGAGTTCCTTAGAACAAAGACATGTTGATGGATGCATTATATAAAATAGTGGTTAACTATCTGCCCTAATTCACTGAATATTGTCACCTTGATTCACAGAGGTATAGAAACATCAAAATATTGGGAAGAGGGAGCACTAGATGGTATGGATAATGTTAAAGAAATGATAACATTTTGATGACCCTCAGAGCATATATTACAAAATGCATCATTTAGCTGTTCCTTGCCTCGGTTATATATAGAAACCATTTCTCACAGCTCTTTAAGTCGAAAATTCTCTCCAGAGCCCATGAAAGTACTGGTAGAAGATCCCCATAATCTACAATGACCTCCTTCTAAGTGAGATCTGTAACAAGAATTAGCAACGTCACTGCAGCAACTCCATGAGACTGAGGCTGTACCTCACTCATTTTGCAGGTGAGGAAACTGAGTCAAGGAAAATCTAGGGCTAATACAAGCAATAAATATCCCAGCAGCGATCTGCAACCACACCAGGCTGCTTCCAAAGCTGGTATTGTAACCACAATATTTTACATTGGTCTCAATATGCCTAATTCCTGGCTTGGTGGGAGCTAAGCAGAGTCTGTGGTGAGAAAGGGGTTGTGGTGGTTTGTATATGCGTGGCCCAAGGAGTGGCACTATTTGGAGGTGTGGCCTTGTTGGAGTAGGTGTATCACTGTGGGCATGGGCTTTAATACCCTAGTCCTAGTTGCCTGGAAGCAATTTTCCACTAGCAGCCTTCAGATAAAGATATAGAACTCTTAGCTATTCCTGCACCGTGCCAGCCTGGATGCTGCTATGCTTCTGCCTTGATGATAATGGACTGAGCCTCTGAACCTGTAAGCCAGCCCCAATTAAATATTGTCCTTATAATGTTGCCGTGGTCATGGTGTCTGTTCAAAGCAGTAAAACCCTAACTAAGACAGGGATTCTCATCAATATGGTGCCTGTATGTGAAAGTATGAGTAGTTTTATGAATATAGACCAGTTAGTGACATCAATGATGTCCCAAGATCTGATCAGCTCTTCAGATGCTGCATACAGCCTTCTACCATTTACAGGAAGCTCAGACATGATCCCATCAAATAATCTAATATTTACATTTGCTTTGCTGAAATTCCATCCATAATTCTTATCACTGTGTGCACAGGCTGCTATGAATAAGCACATACCCATGCAGATGTCAGAATTCAGCCTGCTACTCCCCAACTTCCAATAATAACTCACCAGGGAACCAAAGCATGTTTATCTTGTCCTTAGGGAAGAAATGTAACTTATCCCCATGTTTCAGGTGGCAAGGTAACTTATTGTCCAAATCAGTCACTTCTGAGGTAGAAACACAAAACTATTAATAATGATTCAAAAAACTGGAAGGAAGTAAAGCTTACTTGACTCGCTGTAGTGCATGTTATGTTGTCCATTTTTCTCCTTCCTGAGTTGTGGTGAAATGTGTCTCTATTCAGTTTCTCATGCGTTAAACACTGTGCAGATTTTCCACAGAGATATGGCTATGAGTAGGAATCAACTAAATTGTTTCTTGTCAGCAGATACCAGACACACGTGGGAAAAAATGAAATGTCGTCACAGGCTACGCTGAGCCTCCTAGGAGTGTTTGCATCCCGGTGTCTCTGTTTCAAGCATCAGAGGTATGGGCATGCGTAGAGAAGCTGTCTGGGAAACGCCTGGGCTCCGTCTGTCTGCTCATCACATCTCTGAGTGGGTAAAGAGACATCCGTAAAGGGTGGTTACCTAAAGAGACTTTCTTTTCTTTTTCTTTTTTTTTTTTCCATTTGCAGGATTCAATAGGTTTGCAGTTTTAAAAAATTGTAGAATTTTGAAGCCGGGACTGCGCAGAGCCACCAGGCACACTCTGCTTAGTTATTCATAGACTTAACTTGCTGTCTCATTGACTTGGTGTTTACGGCTAAATTTATCAGGTGAGAAAGAATGCTTCTAGCAGCACACACTTTAGTCTTAAGACACAGAAAGCTCAACCAGGAAATGGGTAGAATTCTCTTCCCTGCTGCCTAGCTCGCATAGTGTAGGAAGATGCCGTGCAGGACGCTGTGTGAGACCTGATGTCAAAGAAACTCAGCTGCGGATCCAGCATGCTACAGGACCAATTGGCCATACAGGAAGTACCCACTGGTGCAAGGCTAGCTAGTTGGAATAGGAGATGATAAATGTATTCTTGGATTAGACTTAAGGCTGTCTCCACAGGAGAAAATCCACATTTGGTGTACAAACCTGAACAGAATATCGTGACTGAGGGAGGGGAATTCATAGGCTCAAGTGGCGAAGCTAATATTGTTGGTTTTGCTAAATGGATAGGATGTCCCACACAATAACCAACTACATAATTAGGTTTCTACCCATAGATTACTGCTACCATCAGTTTAGGTCAGAGAAATTCCTCTTCTCCAATTGGCAGTAGGAACAAGACAGACTCGTAACTGGTCTAATGCTGAGAATAAGGGACTGTAAAAAATGCTCAGCCATAAATAGGACATCTATATCAGCCTCTCCAAGTCTCTGGGAACATCATATTAAATGGGCTAGAAAGACTGTAAAAGTCACAGAAAGGAGTGGAGCGAGGTAGAATGCTGTCTGTGGAACATGACATTATTGTTGTATTCCTGATCTCACAGAAGTTATTACCAGCAAAAGACAGATTCTGTTTCTTAACACATGGTCTGGAGCCCATCCCCAGAGGAGCTATAGACAGTTGCTGCTAGATTAAGAGGCATTCACCATTTCCTATCCCTACCTGAAGTTCTATAGAAAGGTAGTCATCATTTGAGACAGTTTCTTCAATTGTGTGCCCATTCTCCAGTAAATAACCCCACACAAAATCCATATGGAAAATATGACATTCATTTGATCATCCAAATGAATGAATGAATGGAAAATATGACATTCATTTGATCATCCAAATGAATGAATGAATGAATGAATAAATAAATAAATAAATAAATGTTGAAGACTTGATGGTGAAGGTGATCAGTGGAGACAGGAGTGGAACAGCAGAGGGTAATGGGAATGAGTATTATCAAAGTACATTATTATGTGCCTATGAAAATGGCATAATAAAATGTATTATTAAAGGCTAATGACAATAAATCTAAAAATATGTAAACTAGGAAAAATTGGGGACATAAGTGAATTCAATGCTTTGCTTATAGAAATATTCAATCTGAATGAATGTCTTTATTCCATTACTTACTCACCCACTGTGTGCCAGACACTGCGATAGTTACTAAAGATATGTTACATTTCTCTAACCACAGAGCTTATAAA
>JADRCD010244095.1:0-19029 GCA_019843815.1 Montemys delectorum | reverse complement strand
GTGGCAAACGTGACACAAATGGAGAACCACCTTGCCCATCCCCCTGGACCTAAGAGCAGCATCGGTTAAGTAGCCACACCTTGAGGCTTCTTTCCCATGGTGTTTGCAGAGCGCCTGGTCAGTTCAAAGCACAACTGTTCTTGCCCAACCTTGTGGCTATAATTTGCTGCATCCGCCCCTCCGCCCATCCACTCTAGCACAAGCAAAGCATCTTTCTCCCTTGGCCTCTCCTACCCTAACCCCTTTTTCTATTTTACACAGCTGAACTGAGCCTGACTCTTTAGTTACATACTAAGAGTTTAATCTCCTAAGAATGCTCTCAAGGAGTCCAGGGGACCCTTTCGACAGAGCAGTAGCAGATACAGCCTTCTATCCTGTAAGCATGCCTACCAAGGCAGATACCTATGGCTTGAGGATATAGGAACAAGGTATGTCCATGTTGAAGAAACCCCTCATGCTCATGCTAGGCCTCATGGAATTGAACACACAGAGGCTTTGCTTCATCCTGGGTAGACCCTCTCACGAGACCTCTGAAGTCATCTTTTGGGGAGCCTTCTCCAGGTGCCTTCTGAGGTGCGGAGAACGCTGCACTCAGGGAATACTTCTCCCATAGAACGTCCTTCAACACAGGAACACAGCTCTGATAACTCGAAGGCTATCTGCCTGGGGCTCTCCAGCATCTGCCTCTTCCCACACTCCTCCACCGTCCCACACTCCCACACCCCCACAATTCCTCTGTACACTTTCCTGCTTGTCAACGCTCCCTGAAAAGCATGTAGGCTCCGTGCCATCAGACGGTGTGTTTGTCTGACTGGGTAGGAAATACCTGGAGACCACCTTCACCTCCCTTTCTGGTTTCGGAGCATGTCAAAATGTATTTCCCTGTTTCACAATGTAAAATAAAAACAAAACAAAACCCAAGCCCCAGGTTAAGCGACGGAGTCACAAGGTTTTAGAACAGGGCTCCCTTAACTCCATACTAAGAAGTCCTTCTCCTGAGGAGCCCACAGCTGGTCTCCCCCTGAACAGTTGCATACAGCCTCCAAAGCAAAGGGAGCTTCAACACTGGGCACGCTTGGTCGGCTCAGTGCTTCCCACACCAAGAACTCTGTCTGGGGATGTGGAGTGGTATACTGCATATTTTAAGTGGATGACACACATTCCTAGGATATGAGAAAGGTCAGGAAATCTCTTCCCCAATAACCCCCTTCCTTCCAAGAAACCTGGCATCGGGCCAGAAGGGAAGACCTCCTCGAAGGATTGGAAATGCCTCCTATCCCCTCAGGATCTAAGATTAGGCGAACTGGAGGAAAACAGGAAAATGTGTTTTGCTGAGAGGGGCCAGGGCCTGGTGAGAATTCTACACCTACTCTACTTCACATTAAGTCACTTCATTTCTATCTCTGGGATATGAAAACAAAATGGCACAGGCTAACTACAATGCTGTGTAAGTAGTTGTCACTCTTTAAGAAGAATTAAATATGTATGGCTGGCATATGCAAACTTTATTAATGTAAAAATGTACTTTACATAATTTATAAAGTATTTAACAATTTACTCCTACTCAGAAGATTGAAATGGCACAAGAAACGTACGTAGATACCCTAAGGTTTCTTTTCTGGCAACTTCAGCCTCCCCAGACCACACCCAGGGCACCAAACTCATATCCCAAGCCTGAAATGAAAGTCAGAATCCAAGCCACCAGGGGAGCTTAACACTGCCCAAACCAAATGAGCTGGAGCCATCAGCTCACAGCAAGCAGTATCAGCTGCTCTCCCAGGTTTGCTGGCTTTTTAGTGGACATAATTGTACGCTTTACAGTGTAAATTCCCTCCTTAGAGTGTATTTCTTTTACCAAGGGTCAGAGATTCATATGTGAAATACACACACACACACACACACACACACACACACACACCACCACCACCACCACACATGTCCACATACATACACACAGGTATGTACAAACACACATACATGTACATATACATATGTATGTACACATACACACACATACCATATACCCATCACATAGTCACCAGACACACATACATACCAGACACAGACACAGACACACAGACACACACGCCATACTTTAATACCTGGCTTGTGATACAGCTTCAGGGGCACTGTATAGAAACTCATCCTACATAGTGGGACTGGGCTGTCCCTTGCTCTGCACCATTCTGTTTGTACCTATAATCCAACTGTCCCTCAGTTTACCACAATTTGGGTCTAAAAGTCTTCATGAGATTGGATTCTCAGCACAGCCAAATGCCCTCCAGGTGTGCCTTCCCAAATAAACTCCAGTACCTGGCGGTTAACACCTGCTGAGGGTTTGGGGGTTGTAGCTCAGTTAGTGGTCTGCCAGGCATGAAGCCCTGGGTTCCAGCCCCACCAATAACTAAATTGGTTGTTGTGGCTCATGCCTGTAATCCTAGCATTTGGGAGATGGAACTAAACAGAAAAGCTGACTTTGCCTGGGATACATGAAACCATGTCTAAAACCAACAATGAAAAGAAACACACACAAAAGCCAAAACACCTGGTGAGCAGGGGCAAGCACCTTGTGACCTGGGGCCTGAGAGAAGGGACAGCCCTGCTTGAGCTGGTCCTGGCAGACGTCTGCTTTAAGAACAGTCTCTTTGAAAAGCCCCCATAAAGCACGGAATTTGCATTATCTCAAGAAGCAGATGAAAACTGATTTAAAGCTTAGATCTTTTACTTGCTAGGTGGCCAGCTCCATGTCTCAAGAATTGAACCTATTAAAAAAGCAGCTAGCTGTGTGACTAAACCAGCAATGAATACACAGACTACTAGCCACCACCCGAAAGCCATAGCAAACATAACGACCTGAACAGCGACCAGCTAGCCCCTTGCTGCCTCTCTCTCTTTCCACAGCCCTGTCAATCGTGATCTCACAAGTTCCACTTCAAGGGCATGGCCAGTCATGCAAACAGCCTCACGTGCCTAGCTCGTGTGTAATCCGGCTTCTCACGCCCACCTGTTCCAGGCCTCTTGAAACCCTCTGCTCAGGGCTCTGGGACTGGCAGTAAGTAGATAGAAGGTCAAGCTCATGCTTTAGAAAAGGGCTTTGTCTTGATGCCTGTCTTAGTTTGGATTCTCTAGAGCAGCAGAACTAACGGAATGAATACACATGTGTAAAAGGGGAATTTATTAGGGTGGCTTGCAGGCTGTGGTCCAGCTAGTCCAACAACAGTAGTCCCCCAACAGTAAGTCCAAGAATCCAGTAGTTGTTCAGTCTACAAGGCTGGGTGTCTCAGCTGGTCTTCAGTACACACTAGAATCCCTGAAGAAGTAGGCTCTATACCAGCTGAAGAATGGACTTGCCATGGTAAGCAAGCAAAGAGGGCAAAACCACCTTCTTCCATGAGCTTACATAGGCTGCCATGAGAACGTGTGGCCCAGGTTTAGGGTGCGTCTTCCCACCTCAAGTGATACAGACTCAAGTTGGGCCTTTCTACCTCACCTGATCCAATTAACTAAAATTCCCTCACAGGAGTGCCCATAGGCTTGCGTTTTGTTAGTTCATTCTAAACGTAGTCCAAGCTGGCAACCAAAAAGAACCACCACAGTACCTATCAGACAACCTGTCTCCGAGCCAGCCTACGGTCGGGCAAACTGGGGTGGGTGGGGAGGCCTAAAGGTACCTTGCAAGTATTCCTCAACATCAGGTGGAAGTCTTTGGTAAAGCTTGGTCCCTGATGGGATTTCTGGGAGGGAAGAGCGCCTGCCTTCCATAGCTGTGACTTTCCACCCACTGACCATCTGTCACCTGATGACAGATATCCCTTAGGTGGGACAGAGCAGGATGATGCCTTTAGCCATCTGGCCTTAGAGGCCCCAACAGGGAGAGCACTCCCTGGCACAAGGGTGCCTTCTCCTAGGGCAGTGGTTCTCAACCTATGGGTCTCAACCCCTTGGCAAGGCACCAAGCAACTGGAAAACACAGATGATTACACTACAGTTCATGATAGTAGCAAAATTACAGTACAACGTAGCGACGAAAATACTTTTATGGTTGGAGGTCAGCACAGGTCTCAGTGTTAGGAAGGCTGAAAACCACTGTCCTAGGGCCTAGTGTAAGTACAAATAACACAGTCCACGTATCCAGGTGGCCTCGATGCATCAGACAGCAGTCCAGGCAACCCTACCTAGGAAAAGGGGTTAGCCTTGAGGCCCCTAAACAAATCTTGAGTGGGACTAGCCACACAGTGTGGTCCCTAGCCGGGCTGCAACACAGGGTGCGGATGCGTCTGCGAATGTGGTTCCTCCCCAGCTCGGTCTCTTGGATTCTGGACAGCCTCTTCCTTTTCCTAGTTCCCCATGGCCTCTCCAGAGCCCCCTTCTCAAGAAAGGACTACCCTCTCTGGGATCCAGATGAGCCTACCTCCGTATACACACACTGCTGGGGATCCTGTAGGTGGTGCGGCTCTAGTTGAGTCCCTGGAAAAGCAAGCCTGTGTCTGGTCCTCTCCTCCCCTCTCACATGCTCCTTCCCTTCCCCGCACACTGGCCAGGGCTGCTTGCTCCTGGGGCTGCCTTGTTTCCAGCTGGGTTGGTTTCCAGACAATCTCGTCATGAACTCCACACAGCACCAGTTCACGAGCCTCCTTTCAGCAACATCTGCTTGAGCAAGATGGGTGCAGGCCTAGCCATCGCAGGCTTGGCCCTCGCAGGCCTACAGTTTTCTGGTGTCACTCAGCCTAGCTCTGTTTATGAGTCGAAGGAAGCACTGCCTTCAGCTGACTCCCACTTCCCCCACATCGGGAAAGTGGGAGGTGCTGGGGAGCTGTGTGAGTTCTGTAAGCGCTAGCCATGCCCAGAATCCACACATCGGACAACATTGATGAAGCACAGGACTTCTGCCTACTGCCATCTTGCTGTCTCTACCTCAATGGCCCTGGAACACAGACCATGAGCCTACCATCTGCCCTTCCTCACAAGAGTTCCCTAGATGAAGTAGGAAGTGAAAATTCTTTGATTTAAAAAAAAAAAAAGTTTTGTTTTGCAATTTACCTCATTCAATGTAACAAGGGACGTTAGTCAGCAGGAAAGAGGAAGTACAGGCTCAGGTTTACTCCAGCAGGCCCTCAGCAGCCGCACCCAGACATATTTTCCAACATGGCAGACAAGGAAGGCCTGCTGGTCTCAGGGCAGGGAAGGGCCTACAGTGCTATGCTGGCAGGCGGGGGCTAGAAATAGCAGCCAAGGCTACAGAAACTGAGCTCCTCTTTCCCCATATTTTAATCCACAGGGCACTGGCTGCTTCTCTTCTGGGTCCCTCATGTTGTGGAGTCTACAGAAGTTCCCACTGATCCCTCACCGTGATGACCCAAGGAACTGTACTCAAGGGAAGGGACAGATGACCAACCCTCCACCCAGCCTGAGGATGGGATTGCCTTCAAAACTGTACTTGGGGCTCTGTCCAGATGGAAAATCTACTTCCATCAGGAGGACAAGAACTGACTCTTAGTTCCTACGGTCATCCATTCTGGACTACCCCTAGCCCCCACACACATACATAAAAACCAGCCCAGTGTCTTTAGACGCCACAGGAGCCTGTCCTTTCCCTCATTTCTGGGGCTGTGATTGAAAAAACACCAAGCCCTGACTGCCTCTTTCAGACAGGAATAAGGCAGCTTCTTGCAGGCCTGCTGTACCTTAAGTGTTCATCACTTAGGAGGCAAGAGAAATGGCCTGTCTCCAGCAGAGCCCATGCTAGGCCTTTAAGTGATATCTGGAGCTTGCTCCAGGAACCATGTGCAACCACTGCCAATCAGCCGACAACAAACACAGGACAAGTGATCTTCAAAGGGGAACTTGGATTGGGGTAACAGGAAGATATAAATAAACAGCAATAACAATGAATCAAAACATTTTATCAGAAACATGGGATTCTTGGTCGATTCTTTCTTATCATCTTTTTATCAAACATACTAAGGATTTAAAGTTGCCCACGCAACAAGCCACAATGGGAAGAAAAAGAAGCATTTGCCACACCTCCTTGAGCCCCTGCCCCTTGTAGCAAATTCTCTAACATTTCATCTTAAAATTTACTTTTTTTTTTTTTTTTTTTTAGGCAAGATCTCACATATCCTAGGCTGATCTCAAACCAGTAGTTGAAGCTGACCTTAGATTCAGGCATCACCACACTCAATTTACAGGAGTGCCAGGGATCTAACCCCTGGGCAAGCACTCTATCCACTGAAACTGGTTACATTTCTAACCCAACCTCAAACAATTTAGGAAACATTTGTTCACAGGACCTCATTCTGTATCTTCGACCAGCAACTATAGGCTCATCAACTGGACTGAGGGCTTCTGTGGCTGGTCAGTGGTTGGCCCATAAGAAGGTGGGCAGAATATTTTATTTGGAAGTTATAGAAGTGGCTCAGTGGTTAAGAGCATGCACCACTTGCAGAGGACCTGGATTCAGTTTCTAGTACATGTATCAGATTGCTCACAACCACCTGAAACCTTAGTTCAAGGAGACTCCAACACCTCTGGCCTCCATGGACATGTGATCTCATGTGTACAAACATTCAAACACATACACATACACACATTAAAAATCTTTATTTTTTAACTAAATTATTTTAAAGTATTTATTATTAAATATTAAATAATTACTTAATTTAATTCAAAAATACTTTATTTGGCATCCTAGCACCAAGAGTTCTCTCCTTCCCCATTTGTCCCTTCTCTTTGCCCATGGGAGGGATTCTGTGGGTCAGTGTAAGGCTAACTGCCAGGTAAAACCAGAAGCAGCAGAGCTCACGGACTCTCCTGGGCAGACTCAGACTTCCCAGACCCATGTACAGGGACAGTGAACTTGGCAGCCAGGCCCCAGGTCAGGGCTGAGGATGGAAACATTTTCATTTTGTTTTTTCTCTAGTCTTTCCTAAAATAGTAGCTCCAGCCGTCTACACCGCCCTTTTTCCTCCTGACATTAATAGACTACTAAGTTTTTCTGGTTCTGTTGTTGTAGTTTGGAGTCTATAGTGTCAGGAAGAAAAAAACTGACAGTAAAATGTCAGAGTAGCCAGTCTCAGCCTCCTTTCCCTAGGTATTAAAAAGTAGACGCCCTAGAGACCACTGTGCAAGGAGCAACCCAACCTCTACCTCACTCCTTACACTGTCTTCCTTTTTGACCTTAAAGGAGCTTGCTCAGTTAGCTCTGTCCTCTGCCAGAACACAGGACAGGTCTGACATAGCATCTTTTTCTATATATAGTGAGGCAATTAAGGAAAAGAAAGGCAAAACATCCTCTACCAGCCAGCCAGCCCCACCCGAAGTCAGCTATTCGCAACCCTCATCCGTGAGCTCTGGCCACTAGATCAACACTCTCTGCTCCCTGAGTTACAGCATCCGTTCTGTGCTCTATCTGTCATTGATATCATTGTAGTCTTTGGTATGCGAGCTTCCTCGGAGTTACATGCTGCCCTGCTCTGTACTCCCTGGTGACAATGAGCTCAAATATTTAACAGGAAAACAGACTTTGTTAGTGAACTGTAACTTTGTTAGTGGACTGTAACCAGGGTGCAACCCCAGGAAACAATGTATCCTTTCTCTTACAGAATCAGCTGCAAATGATAGATGCAGCAGGTTTTCTGCTTGGCGTGATTCCTATGCCAGAAGAAACCATTAAAGCCCAAGAACAGGTTTGAACCTTAACTCGGAGAGAAGATGGCAAGGAGGGCCAAACGACATGGCACAACTCTCTGCTGATCAAGCTGCTGCCATGACCCATAAATTGTAGAACCACAGGCTCCAGAGAGTGTTCAACATGGTCTGGCCTTTTGTCTGGCTGGGTAGCAACACTCTTTCAGTCAGAGACAGCTGGGAAAACAAGATGGATTTAAACCTGCCTCTGCTCCCTAATACTTGCTGGGATACTCCAGACATGGAGTGCTGTGGAGATGGGGGCTTGGAGGGCGGGCAGGAATGCGCCGGACACAATTCCTAATCAGATACATCAGATGGAACCTGTGAGCCATGCTCAGCACGGATCACACACCCTGTCTACCACATTCTCTCTCTCTAGGAACCATGCTGGCTCCTCGTCAGAGCTCATCCTTTCTCCATTGACACCATTGGAGAAATGACTCTACACTGTTTGACCTAAAGCCCAAGAGCAGTTGATCTCAGGGGGAAGTAGGGACAGAGCATGTGGGACACATCAAGACGGCAAGTCTTCTGTACGGACTGCTAACCCTTAATTTCACTCACCTCGGAAATGCCACTCGTCTCAAACAGTTAATTATGGATTTCCATTTGGGATTTGTTCTGAGTATTTCAATTTATTTATAATGATATTAAAATTCATCTTTCTTTTTAAATTGTTACTCATTATAATTTCCACCAGAAACAAGTAGGTGAACCCCCCCTGCCCCACCCTAAATATCTCCACGGGCGATCATGCTCTTAGACACCAAGTCTGAACCTCTTTTTCTGACTTACCTCTAAATGAGAACCTGGCTTTTAGCTGTCTGTTTGAAATCTGGATAGGGCTTATGACAGTGCAAATAGACAAGATCTCAGATTTCAAACTGTTAGATTTTGGAATAGCCTGAAGGGTATGCAAGTCCTCTAAATGGGGGGAAAAAAAACCACAACCAGCATTGCCTTGTTGAACCTAATTTTGTATAGCTAACTCTCCCCTTTGCTGCAGTATGGGAAAGTAATTCCCTCTTGCCAAGCCTTCCCTTTTTCCACAGCTGTGATTCTGCCTTCTGCTTTCTGTGCCCAGCCCTGACAAATATTTCCTTTTCTTGTACCACTGTGGATATCCAAATAGTAGAGCCACACTATAATAAAGCAGGTGACACATGAAGGCACGTTCTGTGGCTCTGGGCTTAATGGGTGTTTGATGACAGTAAGCCACAGACAATGGATTAAAGGCATCTAGTTGTATGATTTTGTGAACATTCCTCACATAAAGAAAAAGCTTCTGATACAAAACATCAAGCGTTAGAAATAGTATCAGACTCACTTGAGGATTTCTGAGTCAGGAAAGGAAATTGTGAATAAGATTGTTGCTGCAACTGTTTTTCCTCATAAGAATTTTTGAATTTACAAAATACGGCACATAAAGGATGATGGGATTGCAAGATGGTTGACTAGAAGAGCTGGAAGTGTTTCTCTTTACACCAAATGGTAAGGAAACAAGGAACAAACAGCTGTTCTCGCTGATGTGTTTCAGGCAGACCACCAGAGTCCTGTGGAGATATGGCGGAGCATAGGAGCAGGGGCACACAATTGTCTTACAAAGGGGCTGAGTCACCGGCCGGGCCGGGCGGTGGTGGCGCATGCC
Organism: Montemys delectorum; assembly: GCA_019843815.1. Taxonomy (NCBI): domain Eukaryota; kingdom Metazoa; phylum Chordata; class Mammalia; order Rodentia; family Muridae; genus Montemys; species Montemys delectorum. The sequence continues at coordinate 9,692 of JADRCD010244095.1, read as the reverse complement.
TTTAGCCTTTAATCCCAGCACTTGGGAGGCAGAGGCAGGCGGATTTCTGAGTTCGAGGCCAGCCTGGTCTACAGAGTGAGTTCCAGGACAGCCAGGACTACACAGAGAAACCCTGTCTCGAAAAAACCAAAACAAAAACCAAAAAACAAAGGGGCTGAGGTCACATTACTTAACCTTTCTTTCGTATATCCTAGAGATTATCCCTAAAGCAAGAGGGACTTTGCTCAGTAAGCAAACAGCCTCAGGACACAGGCACTGAGAAGACCGGCTGCTGGAAGTTCATGTGGCCTTTGTAAGTCATTCTCCTGCACAGGACTATTGAGTACCCTTACTGCTGCAAGACAGCTCTACAGGACAGCCAGCCGTCTACCATGCCTGACCCAGATTCATGCAGCAAAATGCCCAGCGGGGGTCCTGTGAAACAAGCAGGCAACTGTCTTCCCTGCTACTTCATTTTGGCCCCTAAACCAGCCTGGTGTTCCTCCTACACTCCTACACCCCAGGAAGCAACCTGCTGCCCTTCCAGAGTGGCTCAGTCCACAAGATCCCCTGGGAAGCAGACAGGTGGCCGTGTCTACCCACACTTTCCCCACAGGAAGCAACTGCGATGTCTCCTAAGCAGCTCCGCCCACAGAGGCACCTGGGGAGCAGGCAGGTGGTCCTACTCCCCCATCTTTGAACCCTGTGAACAGCTACTCAGCCTCGCAGGAGTTGGATCTGCTACCGTGTATTCTGGGAGGGAAGCAAAGCTGTGCTATACACCATTCCATTGTCTGGAAGTTATCCACCCTTCCTTGAGCCTCTCGTCTCACCTAGACACCAGGGAACAGATAGGAAGCCCTCCCCAAGGAGACTGCCAATCGTCTTTTCCCCACATCCCTACCTCCACTGAAATGTTCTGCAAAGACACCTATGTAGCTCAGACAGAGACAGGAAGCCATCCTGGTTATCAGTATAGTCCTCACACACTAAAATGTACACAACCCTCAACTCTGACAGCTACACACCACCTATGTGTGTTTACTGACCCTGAAGCCAAGTATCATTATAGCCAGGACAGTCAGCAAACCCCTGTAGTCTAGGTTCTGTGTCACTCACCCATACTGCCAACATGTATCACAGCTAATGCAACTACACAAGCAACTACTGTGCCAACCTCAGAACAAGGCCAACATTGCCTACTTGAGCTACATCCAGACATATAGCTGCAAGAGAGTCTTTTTACTATGGAAGCCATCCTACAAAACTGGCAGAGGTAACTGGTCGACCAGATGTACAAATGGCAATATAGAGATATAAGACAAAGAAACTCGATAAGAGAGACTATGATGCTTCATAAGAAACATGTCAATTCTTCTTCCAGTACACCAGGAAGAAAAAGTGATGAATTGTCTAAAAAGAATTCAAAAGAAGAGTTACAAAGAAGCCCAGGAAGGTGCAAGAAAATGCAGACAACACTTGAAATAAGAATCACAGCTTATGATCTGGGTGATGAATCCAGTGGGGACTGGGAGCTTCAAAACTCTGCAGCTGAAGAGTTCAGTCAATGAACTAAAGAGCAAGCAAGCAAAAGAAGCAAAGGACAAACCAGTAGACAGCCTGAACAGCAGATGAGAGCAAGCAGAAAAATCTGTTCACCTAAAAATATATCTGATGATGTAACCCAGTTAGACAAAGAAGTCTTATGGGACCACTGTGCTATTAGAAAGCAAGTAAATATTTTATGAAAGGTGCTACAGACAGAATAGAAAGGAGACAGGAGGCAGACAATCTATACAATAAAATAGTAAATTTTATTGTATTGGAGCTAAATTTGGAATTGAAATAGGAGTCCAGATATAGGAGGCTCAAAGAACTTATGATGTTCTCCAAGGAATATTATAGGCAACTATCATGAGTGCAAACGAGAGACTTCAAAAATAAAAGGAAGAAACACATGTGAGGGAACTCCCAATAGGATGACAGCAGAATTCTCAGTGACATCATCCAGTGACATCATCTAGCCCAGAAGAAAATGACTTTCCACATTCCTAAAAGAAACAAACAAATGACAACCAAGGATAGTATACTTGGGCTGGAAAGATGGCTCAGTGGTTAAAAGCACTTACTGTTCTGGATTCAGAAAATTTTAAACTGCTTGAAGTAAATAAAAATGGAAATACAATGTACTAAACCCTTTTGAGGTAGATCAAAAGCTGAACTAAGAGAGAAGGCTTTCAGAACTGAACATGTGCATCTGAAACAGAGGAAGACTTCAGATAAAGAAGCCAGTGATGTAAACCAAGGAACCAGAACCAAGCAAACCTAAACTCAGCAGGAGAAAAGCAAAGGTGGGAGAAAAAAGAAACAAAATAAAGAGAATACGAAAGGCGAATGAAACAAAACTGGGTCTGTTTTTTGTTTTATAAAACAAGATGATGTTTAGCTACAGGGACTGAGCAAAGCAGAGAGAAGACCAACATAATAATTAAAAGTAGGAAGGAAAACACGAGACACTTAACCCGATGCCATAGACACAAAAGGTCATTAGGGGCTGATAGGAAGAATGAGATGCCAACATCTTGGACGACCAGGAAGAAATGCTGGTATGTGTAACCTACCAAGAGTGAACCATAAAAACAGCAAATCTGAAAAAAAAAAACAATGAATTTCAAGAGCCTACCAATGACACAAAGTCCCCTGAGGAAGAAAAGCTTCGGACCAAATGCTTCATTCACTGTGGAAGCATTTGTCAAACCTTTAAAGAACTAACACTATGTTCTTTCCCTCAAATTACAACAGACAATAAAGAAAGAGGGAGAAAGAGGGAGAGAGAGAGAGAGAGAGAGAGAGAGAGAGAGAGAGAGAGAGAGAGAAGAAACTACAGACCAATATCACCTATGAAAAATCTTTTTTTTTTTTTTTTGGTTTTCCCAGACAGAGTTTCTCTGTGTAGCCCTAGCTGCCCTGGAGCTCACTCTGTAGACCAGGCTGGCCTCGAACTCAGAAATCGGCCTGCCTCTGCCTCCCAAGTGCTGGGATTAAAGGCGTGCGCCACCACGCCCGGCGAAAATTCTCGATGAAACAATAGCCAATGAAAAATATCAATATAAGATTCAAAAGACTATATACCATGATTGAAGGAGTTTTACCTCAGAAATGCAAGGATAGTTTAGCATATACAAATCTATCCATGTAATACATCACATCAATAGAATGAAGGTCATGGAAACTTATGTTCATCTCAAATAGGTACAAAAAAAGCATTTGATACAATCTAATACCACTTCATGATTAAACTGTCTCCACCCCGATTATATAGAGAAGGAATGTGCCTTAGCGAAACAACCCACAGCCAACAACTTAATGCTGAAATTCCTTCTTCTAGGACAAGAACAGGTAAACAGTCTCTACACTCCAATTTAGCACTGGAAGTCCTACCTGGGGCAGCAAGATAAAGAATACAGAGCTATAAAGGAGGAGCTAATTATCCCTGTTCACAGGTGATTTTAGATACACAGGAAAACTAAAGGTTCCACCAAAACCTAACAAAACAAAGCACACCATTAGACTGATAAAGAAATTCAATACAGATGTAAAATACAAAGTCAAAGCCGGGCGGTGGTGGCGCCACGCCTTTAATCCCAGCACTTGGTAGGCAGAGGCGGGCGGATTTCTGAGTTCGAGGCCAGCCTGGTCTACAGAGTGAGTTCCAGGACAGCCAGGGCTACACAGAGAAACCCTGTGTCGAAAAACCAAAAAAAAAAAAAAAAAAAAAAAAAAAAAGATAAAAAATCAACACAAAAACCAGCAGCATTTTACATCAGTACTAAAACAGCTGGGAGATAAAAGCAGGAAGCAGTGTCACTCAGAAGAGCCCCAAATCATAAGATACTTAAGAACAGGCTTAACCAAGGAATTATGTCATCTCAACAATAAGACTACAAGACACTGAAAAAAAAAAAAATCAAAGGGGGCGGGGCTGAGGGCACACCTCAGTGGACGCTGCTTGTGTGGCATGTCAGAAACCTTCACTCAACACCGCCAAAAAGAAAATAAAAGCTAAATAGGGGACACACACACACACACACACTTGTGTGCATACACAGAGAAAGGCATTCTATTTTCAAGAGAACTCATATTGTTAAAATATCCATACTACCCAAACAGAATCTACAGATTTAATATAGCCCCTAACAAATACCAGAGCCATTCTTCTTAGAAATAGAAAACAAACAAACAAACAAACAAAAAAACTCTGTTAAAATTTGTATGGAATCACAAGAGACTCTTGGTAGCCAACACAATTCGGAGTGAAGGGACAGAGCCTGGGGCATAACACTTGACTTTGAACTCTCCACAAAGCCACTGGAACCAAAGCAGAATGGTAATGGTACAGGCAAAAGAGAGACTCATAAGCCAACGGGAACAGAATAGAGAGCCAGGGAATAAAAACAGTATTTACAGCCACTGACTCTCAACCAAGGCATGCATCAGAGAAAACAATCTCCTACATGCATGGCATTTGGAAAACAGGGTGTCCAGATACAAAATACTGAAACCAGCACCCGTCTCCCCATGTGAGAAATCACCTTGGGCCAGAGGCTTAAGCGGAATACCAGAAACTATAAAATGACTAGAAGAAAGCAGGAGGAAAGGTTTTATGACATGGGTCTCTAGGCAAGCAGAAATTGGAAATGGCCTTGTGTTAAGCTTAAAAGCTTCGGGGGGTGGGGGGGAGTGGTAATACTCAAAGAGAGGCAGAGTAACAGCCAGTGTCTGATAACGCAGGAGGATTAGCACAAGGAAGATTAATAATGTGCTGTGTGATTGTACAGTGTGTAGATGGGAGGAAACCAAGTGTGAACTGATGCAGGTGCTTGCCAGCCTGCTTTGTATATGTGTATCAGATCCTGTATATACGTTATAAATAAACACGTTCATTGTGTCAATTAAAAATACAGGGTACTGGATACATGGCACAGCTGTCAAGAAAGTATACTCCAGCTCTTGCAGAGGACTGGAGTTCGGTTCCCAGCACCCATGTCAGAAGGCTCACAGTCACCTGTAACTCCACTTCAGGGGAATCCAATGGTCTCTTCTGTCCTCTGTGGGTACTGGTACTCACATACACACACACACACTGACATACACACACACACACACACTGACACGCACATACACACACACTCACACACACACATACACAGTGAAAAATCATAAAAATAAAGTTTACAAGTTAAGACTATAAAGCTGGGCGTGATGACACGTGGCTGGAGTCCCAACATTCAAAAGGCAGGGAAGGAGTATTTCCAAGTTCAAAGCTGGTTTGACCTATATAGTGACACCCTGTCTTGAAAATCAAACCAAACCAAACCAAATCTGCAGAGGACTTGCTGTTTTAAGAAGCACTTTTGGGCTGGCGAGATGGCTCAGTGGGTAAGAGCACTGACTGCTCTTCCAAAGGTCCTAAGTTCAGATCCCAGCCACCACATGGTGGCTCACAACCACCCGTAATGAAATTGGACGCCCTCTTCTGGAGCGTCTGAAGACAGATAGCTACAGTGAATTACGCAAGAGTGAGCGGACCGGAGAGAGCCGGACCAGAGCTCAATTCCCAGCAGCCACAAGATGCCTCACGGCCATCTGCTACAGTGTACTCATACACATAAAATAAATAAATAAATCTTAAAAAAAAGAAAAAAGAAAAAAGAAGCACTTTTAAGTTTAACTTCAACATTCTTTGTTTCAGAAAGACAATGAATGTATTTGTCTCTTTGTCATAATCTAAGGTCGCGGAGATACTGTCATTGCTTAGTTCAAATGAACAAGGCTCTATTTTGAATATATTTTCAGCCACGTGTAGAACTGATAGTGGAGCAGTACTTTCTGGTTTAGGGAATAATTATAAACTTCATCTTTCTGGACAGCAAAACTCAACCCCTAGATGTGGCCACGTCGCACTGATGCCTCGCTTTCCACTGTAGAAGCTCTGGCCAAATGAGTTACATTTCAGACAGCTTAGCAACACAACACACACAAGCATGTGCGCACACACACACACACACACACACACACACACACACACGGAGGTGAAGCAAGCCAAGGAGTTGAATAAATCTGGAATTAACTAAAAACCTAAGCAGCAGGACACACCTGAGAGACATTTGTCATTATTTGTGTGTGTGTGTGTGTGTGTGTGTGTGTGTATGGATATATATGCATACATACACACCTATATATATATATACACACACACATATGTACATAGGTGTGTATGTACATACACATGTACATATACATATTCATTCACTCTATCAGTTCTGTTCCTCGGGGATCCTGACAAACACAGCTCCCATGCAGGTAGTGAGCACTAGCACAAGGTGCTTGGAAATAGAGCCAAGTCTATCCCTTTTCCCCTTACATCACCCTGTAGGGAATTTAGGCTTTCACTGCTTTGTCTCTTAGAACTGCATATATGTCTATGATGATCACAAAATAAGACAAGGGGAAAAAAATACAAGAAAGAGAGCAATATAGTATGTTGCCATTTAGTTTTCAAAGGTACACATATACTTGACTCCCGGCACTGCAAAGCAAACCAAACCAAAATTGCATGTGAATTGTATGTATCTACCTACAGACACAGAGAGAACATGCTGTGCTGCATGTGAATTATATGCATCTTCCTGCACACCCAGAGAGAGCACACTGTGCTCAGGTATACACCAGCCATAGATTCAGGATAAGTAAGCAAGAATGAACCACTCCCTTCTGAGAAGGAAATCGGGAGAAGCAGTTATACAGAAAGCATATTTGCTGCTCCCAGTTTGTCCTTCATGGCTGCTCAGCTTTGTGCTATTGGCATTTCTCATTGGCAGGATTTTTTTTGTTTTGTTTTGTTTTTGTTTTGCTTTGTTTTGTTTGTTTTTGTAGAGTGGGGACAAAATGGTCATTTCAAATCTAAAGCAAACAAGAGGGAGAGACAGCAGGCCAGCTTAGTGTGCTGACCAGTGTGCCAGCCTAGCAAATGCCCATGAGGAGCCAGGGAGCTGAGCCTCCCATCTAGGTTAAAAGCAAGAGTGAAGGGCATGGATCTTACGGCTGGAGACGCAGTAGCAGAGTCTGGCATTGATCCTGCGGAACAGCTGCTTGTTGATGGGCCAGATGACCAGCGTGCACAGCTGGATGGCGTTGACAATGAGCCCAGAGGCGATGAACACGTAGCAGAAGACCAGGTGACACAGAAACTGGGACTTCAGCAGCCCGATGAGGTCCATGGTGTGGGGATTCTCAAAAGGGAAAAATCCGTATGGTGGGATAGTTCCAGAAGGGAGAAAGATTCGGGGCTCAGGAAAGTGTCTGAAACACACAAACGTTATACATTAGCAAAGGTATGCTGCGAGTTATACGAGAGAGAATGTACCTACGATATGAATGTACACTGGAAGTTAAAAGGTGACTAAGCTTTATTTGTAGGCATAGATTCAGTAGATCTTCCTGCTGAGCACAATTTCCTGCTAGAACAATTTCCCCTTAATCCTCCCAGCAGCTTCTGGGATCTTACCTTTATAACAGGCAAGGAACTAGGCCTGGAAAAGTGAAGCACTTGGACCAACGTCTTCCAAGTTGCCATTCAAACCATAGCCAATGTGGCATAAATTACACACACACACACACACACACACACACACACACACACGCATATCTGTTTTATATACATATATGTATATATGCACATATACACACATGAATACATATATGTGTATATATATATATTGTGGTTTGAATATGCTTGGCCTATGGGAAGTGGGACTTCCCATAGGGGTGTGGCCTTGTTAGAAGAAGTGTGTCACTGTAGGTGGGCTTTGAGGTCTCAGTAGTGCTCAAGCTCCGCCCAGCAGGAAGAGAGCCTCCTCTTACCTATCTTAGGAAGAGGGTCTCTTCCTGTCTGCCTTTGGATCAAGATGTAGACCTCTCAGCTCCTTCTCCAGTACCATATATATCTGCCTGGATGCTGTCATGCTTCCCACCATGATGATAATGAACTGAGCCTCTGAAACTGTATAAGCCAGCCCCAATTAAATGTTGTCCTTTATGAAAGTTGCCTTGGTCATGGTGTCTGTTCACAGCAATGAAACCCTAAGACACATATGTATGTATATATGTGTATACGTGTACATATATATTCATGTATATATGATATAATATATATTTGTGGAAGGACTTAATGAATGGATTCAATGGCCGGTCTGCAAGTTATCAATGAGCCAGAGTACAGAGGCCAGAAAACTATTCTAGAAGACCTGAGATATGTGCACCCACCCCATATCAGCTGTTAAATCAGAAACTCAACCCGCACAGAGAGGTCAGACTCATGGTGCCACTAACCAGTCTCCAGATCTGGAACAAAGAATGAAATGACCTCACAGTTCAGCAGAGGGCCTCTGAAGAAAGAGTGGAAGGCCGTTTGCTCTTCCTGGGAGCCAGGATGACTGAAGACCACCAAGGAAAGCCTCGAGCTAAAGGACAACCCTTCTCTTAGATGGCAGAGGTTAGAATTGTTATAATTTGTCATAATGACTGATCTGTGTAAGTCCCCATCTATTAGCTTGCCCTCGGCACCTATGAATCTCACAACTTGAGGCTTTTATTTTTAGACAGAGTCTCATGTACGCCAGGCTGGCTTCAAACTTGCTGTGTAGCCAAGAGTGATGACCCTGAACTTCTGACCCTCCTGCTTCTTCTTACCTCATGAATGCTGAGGTTTCAGGTATGTGTCACAACACCAGACTTATGCAGTTCTGGGGATAGAACCCAAGGCTTCAGGTATGTTAGGCAAGTACTCTACCCATTGAACTATTTTTCAGAGCAAGGAATGGGGCAGTTCCTAGGCTGGGTGACTTACATAAGATCATGGCAGTCTATAGTTGATTCACCCTCTCTCCTCTGCACCAGTCGGAGCTGCACCTAGGCTTGGGGGATGGGGAGGCTCACTCAGGCTCAGAGCTCTGTTCTGCAAACCTGCTCATAAGTTTCCCAGAGGGCAAAAGAAGTTCAGAGTCACAAAGAGCACTCAATGAGGAGATGGAAGCTGGGACTCCATCCTGAGAGAACTGGGCTGGCTTTAAGATGGTTTTGACAGCCAGGCAGTGGTGGTACACGGTACACGCCTTTAATCCCAGCACTCAGAAGGCAGACGCAGGTGGATTTCTATGAAGTTGAAGTCAGCCTGGTCTACTGAGTGAGTTCCAGGGCAGCCAGGGCTACATTGAGAAAAACTCTGTCTCAAAAAACCCAAAACAATGATGACCGAATACAAACAAACAAACTAACTCAACAACAAAAGTCATGGTCCTGACAATGAGGAAGGGTAGGGAAGGCTCGCTGATGCTTGCTAGGGATTTCATGGAGGTGCCTGCCATCCTGTGCACCACCTACACCTTTCTGGAAAGAGAGAAATGGACAGAGAGAGCTGGCCCAACCTCTTAGCAGTCATCCATCCTCTGTGTCACAGGAGCTGTAGTCTGGCTGTCTGGGTGGTAATCTGTAATTGGCACACCTTGGCCCCTCCCACACTTTGCTCCCAGTCATTTCTAGCCTATGAAAACTCCCAACACGGTTTCAACAGACTCAGTCTCTCTTTCTCTATGTAACTACAGCACGGAACTGGCAGCTCGCTCCCCTTAAACTTGACTTTAGTGGCCACCTAT
>JADRCD010244094.1:0-19133 GCA_019843815.1 Montemys delectorum | reverse complement strand
GTGGCAAACGTGACACAAATGGAGAACCACCTTGCCCATCCCCCTGGACCTAAGAGCAGCATCGGTTAAGTAGCCACACCTTGAGGCTTCTTTCCCATGGTGTTTGCAGAGCGCCTGGTCAGTTCAAAGCACAACTGTTCTTGCCCAACCTTGTGGCTATAATTTGCTGCATCCGCCCCTCCGCCCATCCACTCTAGCACAAGCAAAGCATCTTTCTCCCTTGGCCTCTCCTACCCTAACCCCTTTTTCTATTTTACACAGCTGAACTGAGCCTGACTCTTTAGTTACATACTAAGAGTTTAATCTCCTAAGAATGCTCTCAAGGAGTCCAGGGGACCCTTTCGACAGAGCAGTAGCAGATACAGCCTTCTATCCCGTAAGCATGCCTACCAAGGCAGATACCTATGGCTTGAGGATATAGGAACAAGGTATGTCCATGTTGAAGAAACCCCTCATGCTCATGCTAGGCCTCATGGAATTGAACACACAGAGGCTTTGCTTCATCCTGGGTAGACCCTCTCACGAGACCTCTGAAGTCATCTTTTGGGGAGCCTTCTCCAGGTGCCTTCTGAGGTGCGGAGAACGCTGCACTCAGGGAATACTTCTCCCATAGAACGTCCTTCAACACAGGAACACAGCTCTGATAACTCGAAGGCTATCTGCCTGGGGCTCTCCAGCATCTGCCTCTTCCCACACTCTTCCACCGTCCCACACTCCCACACCCCCACAATTCCTCTGTACACTTTCCTGCTTGTCAACGCTCCCTGAAAAGCATGTAGGCTCCGTGCCATCAGACGGTGTGTTTGTCTGACTGGGTAGGAAATACCTGGAGACCACCTTCACCTCCCTTTCTGGTTTCGGAGCATGTCAAAATGTATTTCCCTGTTTCACAATGTAAAATAAAAACAAAATAAAACCCAAGCCCCAGGTTAAGCGACGGAGTCACAAGGTTTTAGAACAGGGCTCCCTTAACTCCATACTAAGAAGTCCTTCTCCTGAGGAGCCCACAGCTGGTCTCCCCCTGAACAGTTGCATACAGCCTCCAAAGCAAAGGGAGCTTCAACACTGGGCACGCTTGGTCGGCTCAGTGCTTCCCACACCAAGAACTCTGTCTGGGGATGTGGAGTGGTATACTGCATATTTTAAGTGGATGACACACATTCCTAGGATATGAGAAAGGTCAGGAAATCTCTTCCCCAATAACCCCCTTCCTTCCAAGAAACCTGGCATCGGGCCAGAAGGGAAGACCTCCTCGAAGGATTGGAAATGCCTCCTATCCCCTCAGGATCTAAGATTAGGCGAACTGGAGGAAAACAGGAAAATGTGTTTTGCTGAGAGGGGCCAGGGCCTGGTGAGAATTCTACACCTACTCTACTTCACATTAAGTCACTTCATTTCTATCTCTGGGATATGAAAACAAAATGGCACAGGCTAACTACAATGCTGTGTAAGTAGTTGTCACTCTTTAAGAAGAATTAAATATGTATGGCTGGCATATGCAAACTTTATTAATGTAAAAATGTACTTTACATAATTTATAAAGTATTTAACAATTTACTCCTACTCAGAAGATTGAAATGGCACAAGAAACGTACGTAGATACCCTAAGGTTTCTTTTCTGGCAACTTCAGCCTCCCCAGACCACACCCAGGGCACCAAACTCATATCCCAAGCCTGAAATGAAAGTCAGAATCCAAGCCACCAGGGGAGCTTAACACTGCCCAAACCAAATGAGCTGGAGCCATCAGCTCACAGCAAGCAGTATCAGCTGCTCTCCCAGGTTTGCTGGCTTTTTAGTGGACATAATTGTACGCTTTACAGTGTAAATTCCCTCCTTAGAGTGTATTTCTTTTACCAAGGGTCAGAGATTCATATGTGAAATACACACACACACACACACACACACACACCCACCACCACCACCACACATGTCCACATACATACACACAGGTATGTACAAACACACATACATGTACATATACATATGTATGTACACATACACACACATACCATATACCCATCACATAGTCACCAGACACACATACATACCAGACACAGACACAGACACACAGACACACACGCCATACTTTAATACCTGGCTTGTGATACAGCTTCAGGGGCACTGTATAGAAACTCATCCTACATAGTGGGACTGGGCTGTCCCTTGCTCTGCACCATTCTGTTTGTACCTATAATCCAACTGTCCCTCAGTTTACCACAATTTGGGTCTAAAAGTCTTCATGAGATTGGATTCTCAGCACAGCCAAATGCCCTCCAGGTGTGCCTTCCCAAATAAACTCCAGTACCTGGCGGTTAACACCTGCTGAGGGTTTGGGGGTTGTAGCTCAGTTAGTGGTCTGCCAGGCATGAAGCCCTGGGTTCCAGCCCCACCAATAACTAAATTGGTTGTTGTGGCTCATGCCTGTAATCCCAGCATTTGGGAGATGGAACTAAACAGAAAAGCTGACTTTGCCTGGGATACATGAAACCATGTCTAAAACCAACAATGAAAAGAAACACACACAAAAGCCAAAACACCTGGTGAGCAGGGGCAAGCACCTTGTGACCTGGGGCCTGAGAGAAGGGACAGCCCTGCTTGAGCTGGTCCTGGCAGACGTCTGCTTTAAGAACAGTCTCTTTGAAAAGCCCCCATAAAGCACGGAATTTGCATTATCTCAAGAAGCAGATGAAAACTGATTTAAAGCTTAGATCTTTTACTTGCTAGGTGGCCAGCTCCATGTCTCAAGAATTGAACCTATTAAAAAAGCAGCTAGCTGTGTGACTAAACCAGCAATGAATACACAGACTACTAGCCACCACCCGAAAGCCATAGCAAACATAACGACCTGAACAGCGACCAGCTAGCCCCTTGCTGCCTCTCTCTCTTTCCACAGCCCTGTCAATCGTGATCTCACAAGTTCCACTTCAAGGGCATGGCCAGTCATGCAAACAGCCTCACGTGCCTAGCTCGTGTGTAATCCGGCTTCTCACGCCCACCTGTTCCAGGCCTCTTGAAACCCTCTGCTCAGGGCTCTGGGACTGGCAGTAAGTAGATAGAAGGTCAAGCTCATGCTTTAGAAAAGGGCTTTGTCTTGATGCCTGTCTTAGTTTGGATTCTCTAGAGCAGCAGAACTAACGGAATGAATACACATGTGTAAAAGGGGAATTTATTAGGGTGGCTTGCAGGCTGTGGTCCAGCTAGTCCAACAACAGTAGTCCCCCAACAGTAAGTCCAAGAATCCAGTAGTTGTTCAGTCTACAAGGCTGGGTGTCTCAGCTGGTCTTCAGTACACACTAGAATCCCTGAAGAAGTAGGCTCTATACCAGCTGAAGAATGGACTTGCCATGGTAAGCAAGCAAAGAGGGCAAAACCACCTTCTTCCATGAGCTTACATAGGCTGCCATGAGAACGTGTGGCCCAGGTTTAGGGTGCGTCTTCCCACCTCAAGTGATACAGACTCAAGTTGGGCCTTTCTACCTCACCTGATCCAATTAACTAAAATTCCCTCACAGGAGTGCCCATAGGCTTGCGTTTTGTTAGTTCATTCTAAACGTAGTCCAAGCTGGCAACCAAAAAGAACCACCACAGTACCTATCAGACAACCTGTCTCCGAGCCAGCCTACGGTCGGGCAAACTGGGGTGGGTGGGGAGGCCTAAAGGTACCTTGCAAGTATTCCTCAACATCAGGTGGAAGTCTTTGGTAAAGCTTGGTCCCTGATGGGATTTCTGGGAGGGAAGAGCGCCTGCCTTCCATAGCTGTGACTTTCCACCCACTGACCATCTGTCACCTGATGACAGATATCCCTTAGGTGGGACAGAGCAGGATGATGCCTTTAGCCATCTGGCCTTAGAGGCCCCAACAGGGAGAGCACTCCCTGGCACAAGGGTGCCTTCTCCTAGGGCAGTGGTTCTCAACCTGTGGGTCTCAACCCCTTGGCAAGGCACCAAGCAACTGGAAAACACAGATGATTACACTACAGTTCATGATAGTAGCAAAATTACAGTACAACGTAGCGACGAAAATACTTTTATGGTTGAAGGTCAGCACAGGTCTCAGTGTTAGGAAGGCTGAAAACCACTGTCCTAGGGCCTAGTGTAAGTACAAATAACACAGTCCACGTATCCAGGTGGCCTCGATGCATCAGACAGCAGTCCAGGCAACCCTACCTAGGAAAAGGGGTTAGCCTTGAGGCCCCTAAACAAATCTTGAGTGGGACTAGCCACACAGTGTGGTCCCTAGCCGGGCTGCAACACAGGGTGCGGATGTGTCTGCGAATGTGGTTCCTCCCCAGCTCAGTCTCTTGGATTCTGGACAGCCTCTTCCTTTTCCTAGTTCCCATGGCCTCTCCAGAGCCCCCTTCTCAAGAAAGGACTACCCTCTCTGGGATTCAGATGAGCCTACCTCCGTATACACACACTGCTGGGGATCCCGTAGGTGGTGCGGCTCCAGTTGAGTCCCTGGAAAAGCAAGCCTGTGTCTGGTCCTCTCCTCCCCTCTCACATGCTCCCTCCCTTCCCCGCACACTGGCCAGGGCTGCCTTCTCCTGGGGCTGTCTTGTTTCCAGCTGGGTTGGTTTCCAGACAATCTCTCGTCATGAACTCCACACAGCACCAGTTCACGAGCCTCCTTTCAGCAACATCTGCTTGAGCAAGATGGGTGCAGGCCTAGCCATCGCAGGCTTGGCCCTCACAGGCCTACAGTTTTCTGGTGTCACTCAGCCTAGCTCTGTTTATGAGTCGAAGGAAGCAACTGCCTTCAGCTGACTCCCACTTCCCCCACATCGGGAAAGTGGGAGGTGCTGGGGAGCTGTGTGAGTTCTGTAAGCGCTAGCCATGCCCAGAATCCACACATCGGACAACATTGATGAAGCACAGGACTTCTGCCTACTGCCATCTTGCTGTCTCTACCTCAATGGCCCTGGAACACAGACCATGAGCCTACCATCTGCCCTTCCTCACAAGAGTTCCCTAGATGAAGTAGGAAGTGAAAATTCTTTGATTTAAAAAAAAAGTTTTGTTTTGCAATTTACCTCATTCAATGTAACGCACAAGTCAGCAGGAAAGAGGAAGTACAGGCTCAGGTTTACTCCAGCAGGCCCTCAGCAGCCGCACCCAGACATATTTTCCAACATGGCAGACAAGGAAGGCCTGCTGGTCTCAGGGCAGGGAAGGGCCTACAGTGCTATGCTGGCGGGAGGGGAAAAAAAGACTGAACAGCTAGAAACAGCAGCCAAGGCTACAGAAACTGAGCTCCTCTTTCCCCATATTTTAATCCACGGGGCACTGGCTGCTTCTCTTCTGGGTCCCTCATGTTGTGGAGTCTGCAGAAGTTCCCACTGATCCCTCACCGTGATGAACTCAAGGGAAGGGACAGATGACCAACCCTCCACCCAGCCCGAGGACGGGATTGCCTTCAAAACTATACTTGGGGCTCTGTCCAGATGGAAAATCTACTTCCATCAGGAGGACAAGAACTGACTCTTAGTTCCTATGGTCATCCATTCTGGACTACCCCCAGCCCCCATACACATACATAAAACCAGCCCAGTGTCTTTAGACGCCACAGGAGCCTGTCCTTTCCCTCATTTCTGGGGCTGTGATTGAAAAAACACCAAGCCCTGACCGCCTCTTTCAGACAGGAATAAGGCAGTTTCTTGCAGGCCTGCTATACCTCAAGTGTTCATCACTTAGGAGGCAAGAGAAATGGCCTGTCTCCAGCAGAGCCCATGCTAGGCCTTTAAGTGATATCAGGAGCTTGCTCCAGGAATCATGTGCAACCACTGCCAATCAGCCGACTACAAACACAGGACAAGTGATCTTCAAAGGGGAACTTGGATTGGGGTAACAGGAAGATATAAATAAACAGCAATAACAATGAATCAAAACATTTTATCAGAAACATGGGATTCTTGGTTGATTCTTTCTTATCATCTTTTTATCAAACATACTAAGGATTTAAAGTTGCCCACGCAACAAGCCACAATGGGAAGAAAAAGAAGCATTTGCCACACCTCCTTGAGCCCCTGCCCCTTGTAGCAAATTCTCTAACATTTCATCTTAAAATTTACTTTTTTTTTTTTTTTTTTTTAGGCAAGATCTCACATATCCTAGGCTGATCTCAAACCAGTAGTTAAAGCTGACCTTAGATTCAGGCATCACCACACTCAATTTACAGGAGTGCCAGGGATCTAACCCCTGGGCAAGCACTCTATCCACTGAAACTGGTTACATTTCTAACCCAACCTCAAACAGTTTAGGAAACATTTGTTCACAGGACCTCATTCTGTATCTTCGACCAGCAACTCCTACTTCCTACTTCATCTAGGGAACTCTTGTGAGCTCATCAACTGGACTGAGGGTTTCTGTGGCTGGTAAGTGGTTAGCCCATAAGAAGGTGGGTAGAATATTTTATTTGGAAGTTATAGAAGTGGCTCAGTGGTTAAGAGCATGCACCACTTGCAGAGGACCTGGATTCAGTTTCTAGTACATGTATCAGATTGCTCACAACCACCTGAAACCTTAGTTCAAGGAGACTCCAACACCTCTGGCCTCCATGGACATGTGATCTCATGTGTACAAACATTCAAACACATACACATACACACATTAAAAATCTTTATTTTTTAACTAAATTATTTTAAAGTATTTATTATTAAATATTAAATAATTACTTAATTTAATTCAAAAATACTTTATTTGGCATCCTAGCACCAAGAGTTCTCTCCTTCCCCATTTGTCCCTTCTCTTTGCCCATGGGAGGGATTCTGTGGGTCAGTGTAAGGCTAACTGCCAGGTAAAACCAGAAGCAGCAGAGCTCACGGACTCTCCTGGGCAGACTCAGACTTCCCAGACCCATGTACAGGGACAGTGAACTTGGCAGCCAGGCCCCAGGTCAGGGCTGAGGATGGAAACATTTTCATTTTGTTTTCTCTCTAGTCTTTCCTAAAATAGTAGCTCCAGCCGTCTACACCACCCTTTTTCCTCCTGACATTAATAGACTACTAAGTTTTTCTGGTTCTGTTGTTGTAGTTTGGAGTCTATAGTGTCAGGAAGAAAAAAACTGACAGTAAAATGTCAGAGTAGCCAGTCTCAGCCTCCTTTCCCTAGGTATTAAAAAGTAGATGCCCTAGAGACCACTGTGCAAGGAGCAACCCAACCTCTACCTCACTCCTTACACTGTCTTCCTTTTTGACCTTAAAGGAGCTTGCTCAGTTAGCTCTGTCCTCTGCCAGAACACAGGACAGGTCTGACATAGCATCTTTTTCTATATATAGTGAGGCAATTAAGGAAAAGAAAGGCAAAACATCCTCTACCAGCCAGCCCCACCCGAAGTCAGCTATTCGCAACCCTCATCTGTGAGCTCTGGCCACTAGATCAACACTCTCTGCTCCCTGAGTTACAGCATCCGTTCTGTGCTCTATCTGTCATTGATATCATTGTAGTCTTTGGTATTCGAGCTTCCTCGGAGTTACATGCTGCCCTGCTCTGTACTCCCTGGTGACAATGAATGAGCTCAAATATTTAACAGGAAAACAGACTTTGTTAGTGAACTGTAACTTTGTTAGTGAACTGTAACCAGGGTGCAACCCCAGGAAACAATGTATCCTTTCTCTTACAGAATCAGCTGCAAATGATAAATGCAGCAGGTTTTCTGCTTGGCGTGATTCCTATGCCAGAAGGAACCATTAAAGCCCAAGAACAGGTTTGAACCTTAACTCGGAGAGAAGATGGCAAGGAGGGCCAAACGACATGGCACAACTCTCTGCTGATCAAGCTGCTGCCATGACCCATAAATTGTAGAACCACAGGCTCCAGAGAGTGTTCAACATGGTCTGGCCTTTTGTCTGGCTGGGTAGCAACACTCTTTCAGTCAGAGACAGCTGGGAAAACAAGATGGATTTAAACCTGCCTCTGCTCCCTAATACTTGCTGGGATACTCCAGACATGGAGTGCTGTGGAGATGGGGGCTTGGAGGGCGGGCAGGAATGCGCCGGACACAATTCCTAATCAGATACATCAGATGGAACCTGTGAGCCATGCTCAGCATGGATCACACACCCTGTCTACCACATTCTCTCTCTCTAGGAACCATGCTGGCTCCTCGTCAGAGCTCATCCTTTCTCCATTGACACCATTGGAGAAATGACTCTACACTGTTTGACCTAAAGCCCAAGAGCAGTTGATCTCAGGGGGAAGTAGGGACAGAGCATGTGGGACACATCAAGACGGCAAGTCTTCTGTACGGACTGCTAACCCTTAATTTCACTCACCTCGGAAATGCCACTCGTCTCAAACAGTTAATTATGGATTTCCATTTGGGATTTGTTCTGAGTATTTCAATTTATTTATAATGATATTAAAATTCATCTTTCTTTTTAAATTGTTACTCATTATAATTTCCACCAGAAACAAGTAGGTGAACCCCCCCTGCCCCACCCTAAATATCTCCACGGGCGATCATGCTCTTAGACACCAAGTCTGAACCTCTTTTTCTGACTTACCTCTAAATGAGAACCTGGCTTTTAGCTGTCTGTTTGAAATCTGGATAGGGCTTATGACAGTGCAAATAGACAAGATCTCAGATTTCAAACTGTTAGATTTTGGAATAGCCTGAAGGGTATGCAAGTCCTCTAAATGGGGGGAAAAAAAACCACAACCAGCATTGCCTTGTTGAACCTAATTTTGTATAGCTAACTCTCCCCTCTGCTGCAGTATGGGAAAGTAATTCCCTCTTGCCAAGCCTTCCCTTTTTCCACAGCTGTGATTCTGCCTTCTGCTTTCTGTGCCCAGCCCTGACAAATATTTCCTTTTCCTGTACCACTGTGGATATCCAAATAGTAGAGCCACACTATAATAAAGCAGGTGACACATGAAGGCACGTTCTGTGGCTCTGGGCTTAATGGGTGTTTGATGACAGTAAGCCACAGACAATGGATTAAAGGCATCTAGTTGTATGATTTTGTGAACATTCCTCACATAAAGAAAAAGCTTCTGATACAAAACATCAAACGTTAGAAATAGTATCAGACTCACTTGAGGATTTCTGAGTCAGGAAAGGAAATTGTGAATAAGATTGTTGCTGCAACTGTTTTTCCTCATAAGAATTTTTAAATTTACAAAATACGGCACATAAAGGATGATGGGATTGCAAGATGGTTGACTAGAAGAGCTGGAAGTGTTTCTCTTTACAACAAATGGTAAGGAAACAAGGAACAAACAGCTGTTCTCGCTGATGTGTTTCAGGCAGACCACCAGAGTCCTGTGGAGATATGGCGGACGGAGCACAGGAGCAGGGGCACACAATTGTCTTACAAAGGGGCTGAGTCGCCGGCCGGGCAGGGCGGTGGTGGCGCACGCCTTTAGCCTTTAATCCCAGCACTTGGGAGGCAGAGGCAGGCGGATTTCTGAGTTCGAGGCCAGCCTGATCTACAGAGTGAGTTCCAGGACAGCCAGGACTACACAGAGAAACCCTGTCTCGAAAAAACCAAAACAAAAACCAAAAAACAAAGGGGCTGAGGTCACATAACTTAACCTTTCTTTCGTATATCCTAGAGATTATCCCTAAAGCAAGAGGGACTTTGCTCAGTAAGCAAACAGCCTCAGGACACAGGCACTGAGAAGACCGGCTGCTGGAAGTTCATGTGGCCTTTGTAAGTCATTCTCCTGCACAGGACTATTGAGTATCCTTATTGCTGCAAGACAGCTCTACAGGACAGCCAGCTGTCTACCATGCCTGACTCAGATTCATGCAGCAAAATGCCCAGCGGGGGTCCTGTGAAACAAGCAGGCAACTGTCTTCCCTGCTACTTCATTTTGGCCCCTAAACCAGCCTGGTGTTCCTCCTACACTCCTATACCCCAGGAAGCAACCTGCTGCCCTTCCAGAGTGGCTCAGTCCACAAGATCCCCTGGGAAGCAGACAGGTGGCCGTGTCTACCCACACTTTCCCCACAGGAAGCAACTGCGATGTCTCCTAAGCAGCTCCGCCCACAGAGGCACCTGGGGAGCAGGCAGGTGGTCCTACTCCCCCATCTTTGAACCCTGTGAACAGCTACTCAGCCTCGCAGGAGTTGGATCTGCTACCGTGTATTCTGGGAGGGAAGCAAAGCTGTGCTATACACCATTCCATTGTCTGGAAGTTATCCACCCTTCCTTGAGCCTCTCGTCTCACCTAGACACCAGGGAACAGATAGGAAGCCCTCCCCAAGGAGACTGCCAATCGTCTTTTCCCCACATCCCTACCTCCACTGAAATGTTCTGCAAAGACACCTATGTAGCTCAGACAGAGACAGGAAGCCATCCTGGTTATCAGTATAGTCCTCACACACTAAAATGTACACAACCCTCAACTCTGACAGCTACACACCACCTATGTGTGTTTACTGACCCTGAAGCCAAGTATCATTATAGCCAGGACAGTCAGCAAACCCCTGTAGTCTAGGTTCTGTGTCACTCACCCATACTGCCAACATGTATCACAGCTAATGCAACTACACAAGCAACTACTGTGCCAACCTCAGAACAAGGCCAACATTGCCTACTTGAGCTACATCCAGACATATAGCTGCAAGAGAGTCTTTTTACTATGGAAGCCATCCTACAAAACTGGCAGAGGTAACTGGTCGACCAGATGTACAAATGGCAATATAGAGATATAAGACAAAGAAACTCGATAAGAGAGACTATGATGCTTCATAAGAAACATGTCAATTCTTCTTCCAGTACACCAGGAAGAAAAAGTGATGAATTGTCTAAAAAGAATTCAAAAGAAGAGTTACAAAGAAGCCCAGGAAGGTGCAAGAAAATGCAGACAACACTTGAAATAAGAATCACAGCTTATGATCTGGGTGATGAATCCAGTGGGGACTGGGAGCTTCAAAACTCTGCAGCTGAAGAGTTCAGTCAATGAACTAAAGAGCAAGCAAGCAAAAGAAGCAAAGGACAAACCAGTAGACAGCCTGAACAGCAGATGAGAGCAAGCAGAAAAATCTGTTCACCTAAAAATATATCTGATGATGTAACCCAGTTAGACAAAGAAGTCTTATGGGACCACTGTGCTATTAGAAAGCAAGTAAATATTTTATGAAAGGTGCTACAGACAGAATAGAAAGGAGACAGGAGGCAGACAATCTATACAATAAAATAGTAAATTTTATTGTATTGGAGCTAAATTTGGAATTGAAATAGGAGTCCAGATATAGGAGGCTCAAAGAACTTATGATGTTCTCCAAGGAATATTATAGGCAACTATCATGAGTGCAAACGAGAGACTTCAAAAATAAAAGGAAGAAACACATGTGAGGGAACTCCCAATAGGATGACAGCAGAATTCTCAGTGACATCATCCAGTGACATCATCTAGCCCAGAAGAAAATGACTTTCCACATTCCTAAAAGAAACAAACAAATGACAACCAAGGATAGTATACTTGGGCTGGAAAGATGGCTCAGTGGTTAAAAGCACTTACTGTTCTGGATTCAGAAAATTTTAAACTGCTTGAAGTAAATAAAAATGGAAATACAATGTACTAAACCCTTTTGAGGTAGATCAAAAGCTGAACTAAGAGAGAAGGCTTTCAGAACTGAACATGTGCATCTGAAACAGAGGAAGACTTCAGATAAAGAAGCCAGTGATGTAAACCAAGGAACCAGAACCAAGCAAACCTAAACTCAGCAGGAGAAAAGCAAAGGTGGGAGAAAAAAGAAACAAAATAAAGAGAATATGAAAGGCGAATGAAACAAAACTGGGTCTGTTTTTTGTTTTATAAAACAAGATGATGTTTAGCTACAGGGACTGAGCAAAGCAGAGAGAAGACCAACATAATAATTAAAAGCAGGAAGGAAAACACGAGACACTTAACCCGATGCCATAGACACAAAAGGTCATTAGGGGCTGATAGGAAGAATGAGATGCCAACATCTTGGACGACCAGGAAGAAATGCTGGTATGTGTAACCTACCAAGAGTGAACCATAAAAACAGCAAATCTGAAAAAAAAAAACAATGAATTTCAAGAGCCTACCAATGACACAAAGTCCCCTGAGGAAGAAAAGCTTCGGACCAAATGCTTCATTCACTGTGGAAGCATTTGTCAAACCTTTAAAGAACTAACACTATGTTCTTTCCCTCAAATTACAACAGACAATAAAGAAAGAGGGAGAAAGAGGGAGAGAGAGAGAGAGAGAGAGAGAGAGAGAGAGAGAGAGAGAGAGAGAAGAAACTACAGACCAATATCACCTATGAAAAATCTTTTTTTTTTTTTTTTGGTTTTCCCAGACAGAGTTTCTCTGTGTAGCCCTAGCTGCCCTGGAGCTCACTCTGTAGACCAGGCTGGCCTCGAACTCAGAAATCGGCCTGCCTCTGCCTCCCAAGTGCTGGGATTAAAGGCGTGCGCCACCACGCCCGGCGAAAATTCTCGATGAAACAATAGCCAATGAAAAATATCAATATAAGATTCAAAAGACTATATACCATGATTGAAGGAGTTTTACCTCAGAAATGCAAGGATAGTTTAGCATATACAAATCTATCCATGTAATACATCACATCAATAGAATGAAGGTCATGGAAACTTATGTTCATCTCAAATAGGTACAAAAAAAGCATTTGATACAATCTAATACCACTTCATGATTAAACTGTCTCCACCCCGATTATATAGAGAAGGAATGTGCCTTAGCGAAACAACCCACAGCCAACAACTTAATGCTGAAATTCCTTCTTCTAGGACAAGAACAGGTAAACAGTCTCTACACTCCAATTTAGCACTGGAAGTCCTACCTGGGGCAGCAAGATAAAGAATACAGAGCTATAAAGGAGGAGCTAATTATCTCTGTTCACAGGTGATTTTAGATACACAGGAAAACTAAAGGTTCCACCAAAACCTAACAAAACAAAGCACACCATTAGACTGATAAAGAAATTCAATACAGATGTAAAATACAAAGTCAAAGCCGGGCGGTGGTGGCGCCACGCCTTTAATCCCAGCACTTGGTAGGCAGAGGCGGGCGGATTTCTGAGTTCGAGGCCAGCCTGGTCTACAGAGTGAGTTCCAGGACAGCCAGGGCTACACAGAGAAACCCTGTGTCGAAAAACCAAAAAAAAAAAAAAAAAAAAAAAAAAAAAGATAAAAAATCAACACAAAAACCAGCAGCATTTTACATCAGTACTAAAACAGCTGGGAGATAAAAGCAGGAAGCAGTGTCACTCAGAAGAGCCCCAAATCATAAGATACTTAAGAACAGGCTTAACCAAGGAATTATGTCATCTCAACAATAAGACTACAAGACACTGAAAAAAAAAAAAATCAAAGGGGGCGGGGCTGAGGGCACACCTCAGTGGACGCTGCTTGTGTGGCATGTCAGAAACCTTCACTCAACACCGCCAAAAAGAAAATAAAAGCTAAATAGGGGACACACACACACACACACACTTGTGTGCATACACAGAGAAAGGCATTCTATTTTCAAGAGAACTCATATTGTTAAAATATCCATACTACCCAAACAGAATCTACAGATTTAATATAGCCCCTAACAAATACCAGAGCCATTCTTCTTAGAAATAGAAAACAAACAAACAAACAAACAAAAAAACTCTGTTAAAATTTGTATGGAATCACAAGAGACTCTTGGTAGCCAACACAATTCGGAGTGAAGGGACAGAGCCTGGGGCATAACACCTGACTTTGAACACTCCACAAAGCCACTGGAACCAAAGCAGAATGGTAATGGTACAGGCAAAAGAGAGACTCATAAGCCAACGGGAACAGAATAGAGAGCCAGGGAATAAAAACAGTATTTACAGCCACTGACTCTCAACCAAGGCATGCATCAGAGAAAACAGTCTCTTACATGCATGGCATTTGGAAAACAGGGTGTCCAGATACAAAATACTGAAACCAGCACCCGTCTCCCCATGTGAGAAATCACCTTGGGCCAGAGGCTTAAGCGGAATACCAGAAACTATAAAATGACTAGAAGAAAGCAGGAGGAAAGGTTTTATGACATGGGTCTCTAGGCAAGCAGAAATTGGAAATGGCCTTGTGTTAAGCTTAAAAGCTTCGGGGGGTGGGGGGGAGTGGTAATACTCAAAGAGAGGCAGAGTAACAGCCAGTGTCTGATAACGCAGGAGGATTAGCACAAGGAAGATTAATAATGTGCTGTGTGATTGTACAGTGTGTAGATGGGAGGAAACCAAGTGTGAACTGATGCAGGTGCTTGCCAGCCTGCTTTGTATATGTGTATCAGATCCTGTATATACGTTATAAATAAACACGTTCATTGTGTCAATTAAAAATACAGGGTACTGGATACATGGCACAGCTGTCAAGAAAGTATACTCCAGCTCTTGCAGAGGACTGGAGTTCGGTTCCCAGCACCCATGTCAGAAGGCTCACAGTCACCTGTAACTCCACTTCAGGGGAATCCAATGGTCTCTTCTGTCCTCTGTGGGTACTGGTACTCACATACACACACACACACTGACATACACACACACACACACACACACACACACTGACACACACATACACACACACACACTGATATACACACACACACACACACACTGACACACACATACACACACACACTCACACACACACACACACACATACACACTGAAAAATCATAAAAATAAAGTTTACAAGTTAAGACTATAAAGCTGGGCGTGATAACACGTGGCTGGAGTCCCAACATTCAAAAGGCAGGGAAGGAGTATTTCCAAGTTCAAAGCTGGTTTGACCTATATAGTGACACCCTGTCTTGAAAATCAAACCAAACCAAACCAAATCTGCAGAGGACTTGCTGTTTTAAGAAGCACTTTTGGGCTGGCGAGATGGCTCAGTGGGTAAGAGCACTGACTGCTCTTCCAAAGGTCCTAAGTTCAGATCCCAGCCACCACATGGTGGCTCACAACCACCCGTAATGAAATTGGACGCCCTCTTCTGGAGCGTCTGAAGACAGATAGCTACAGTGAATTACGCAAGAGTGAGCGGACCGGAGAGAGCCGGACCAGAGCTCAATTCCCAGCAGCCACAAGATGCCTCACGGCCATCTGCTACAGTGTACTCATACACATAAAATAAATAAATAAATCTTAAAAAAAAGAAAAAAGAAAAAAGAAGCACTTTTAAGTTTAACTTCAACATTCTTTGTTTCAGAAAGACAATGAATGTATTTGTCTCTTTGTCATAATCTAAGGTCGCGGAGATACTGTCATTGCTTAGTTCAAATGAACAAGGCTCTATTTTGAATATATTTTCAGCCACGTGTAGAACTGATAGTGGAGCAGTACTTTCTGGTTTAGGGAATAATTATAAACTTCATCTTTATGAACAGCAAAACTCAACCCCTAGATGTGGCCACGTCGCACTGATGCCTCGCTTTCCACTGTAGAAGCTCTGGCCAAATGAGTTACATTTCAGACAGCTTAGCAACACAACACACACAAGCATGTGCGCGCACACACACACACACACACACACACACACACACACACACACGGAGGTGAAGCAAGCCAAGGAGTTGAATAAATCTGGAATTAACTAAAAACCTAAGCAGCAGGACACACCTGAGAGACATTTGTCATTATTTGTGTGTGTGTGTGTGTGTGTGTGTGTGTGTGTATGGATATATATGCATACATACACACCTATATATATATATACACACACACATATGTACATAGGTGTGTATGTACATACACATGTACATATACATATTCATTCACTCTATCAGTTCTGTTCCTCGGGGATCCTGACAAACACAGCTCCCATGCAGGTAGTGAGCACTAGCACAAGATGCTTGGAAATAGAGCCAAGTCTATCCCTTTTCCCCTTACATCACCCTGTAGGGAATTTAGGCTTTCACTGCTTTGTCTCTTAGAACTGCATATATGTCTATGATGATCACAAAATAAGACAAGGGGAAAAAAATACAAGGAAGAGAGCAATATAGTATGTTGCCATTTAGTTTTCAAAGGTACACATATACTTGACTCCCGGCACTGCAAAGCAAACCAAACCAAAATTGCATGTGAATTGTATGTATCTACCTACAGACACAGAGAGAACATGCTGTGCTGCATGTGAATTATATGCATCTTCCTGCACACCCAGAGAGAGCACACTGTGCTCAGGTATACACCAGCCATAGATTCAGGATAAGTAAGCAAGAATGAACCACTCCCTTCTGAGAAGGAAATCGGGAGAAGCAGTTATACAGAAAGCATATTTGCTGCTCCCAGTTTGTCCTTCATGGCTGCTCAGCTTTGTGCTATTGGCATTTCTCACTGGCAGGATTTTTTTTTTTGTTTTGTTTTGTTTTTGTTTTGCTTTGTTTTGTTTGTTTTTGTAGAGTGGGGACAAAATGGGCATTTCAAATCTAAAGCAAACAAGAGGGAGAGACAGCAGGCCAGCTTAGTGTGCTGACCAGTGTGCCAGCCTAGCAAATGCCCATGAGGAGCCAGGGGGCTGAGCCTCCCATCTAGGTTAAAAGCAAGAGTGAAGGGCATGGATCTTACGGCTGGAGACGCAGTAGCAGAGTCTGGCATTGATCCTGCGGAACAGCTGCTTGTTGATGGGCCAGATGACCAGCGTGCACAGCTGGATGGCGTTGACAATGAGCCCAGAGGCGATGAACACGTAGCAGAAGACCAGGTGACACAGAAACTGGGACTTCAGCAGCCCGATGAGGTCCATGGTGTGGGGATTCTCAAAAGGGAGAAATCCGTATGGTGGGATAGTTCCAGAAGGGAGAAAGATTCGGGGCTCAGGAAAGTGTCTGAAACACACAAACGTTATACATTAGCAAAGGTATGCTGCGAGTTATACAAGAGAGAATGTACCTACGATATGAATGTACACTGGAAGTTAAAAGGTGACTAAGCTTTATTTGTAGGCATAGATTCAGTAGATCTTCCTGCTGAGCACAATTTCCTGCTAGAACAATTTCCCCTTAATCCTCCCAGCAGCTTCTGGGATCTTACCTTTATAACAGGCAAGGAACTAGGCCTGGAAAAGTGAAGCACTTGGACCAACGTCTTCCAAGTTGCCATTCAAACCATAGCCAATGTGGCATAAATTACACACACACACACACACACACACACACACACACACACGCATATCTGTTTTATATACATATATGTATATATGCACATATACACACATGAATACATATATGTGTATATATATATATTGTGGTTTGAATATGCTTGGCCTATGGGAAGTGGGACTTCCCATAGGGGTGTGGCCTTGTTAGAAGAAGTGTGTCACTGTAGGTGGGCTTTGAGGTCTCAGTAGTGCTCAAGCTCCGCCCAGCAGGAAGAGAGCCTCCTCTTACCTATCTTAGGAAGAGGGTCTCTTCCTGTCTGCCTTTGGATCAAGATGTAGACCTCTCAGCTCCTTCTCCAGTACCATATATATCTGCCTGGATGCTGTCATGCTTCCCACCATGATGATAATGAACTGAGCCTCTGAAACTGTATAAGCCAGCCCCAATTAAATGTTGTCCTTTATGAAAGTTGCCTTGGTCATGGTGTCTGTTCACAGCAATGAAACCCTAAGACACATATGTATGTATATATGTGTATACGTGTACATATATATTCATGTATATATGATATAATATATATTTGTGGAAGGACTTAATGAATGGATTCAATGGCCGGTCTGCAAGTTATCAATGAGCCAGAGTACAGAGGCCAGAAAACTATTCTAGAAGACCTGAGATATGTGCACCCACCCCATATCAGCTGTTAAATCAGAAACTCAACCCGCACAGAGAGGTCAGACTCATGGTGCCACTAACCAGTCTCCAGATCTGGAACAAAGAATGAAATGACCTCACAGTTCAGCAGAGGGCCTCTGAAGAAAGAGTGGAAGGCCGTTTGCTCTTCCTGGGAGCCAGGATGACTGAAGACCACCAAGGAAAGCCTCGAGCTAAAGGACAACCCTTCTCTTAGATGGCAGAGGTTAGAATTGTTATAATTTGTCATAATGACTGATCTGTGTAAGTCCCCATCTATTAGCTTGCCCTCGGCACCTATGAATCTCACAACTTGAGGCTTTTATTTTTAGACAGAGTCTCATGTACGCCAGGCTGGCTTCAAACTTGCTGTGTAGCCAAGAGTGATGACCCTGAACTTCTGACCCTCCTGCTTCTTCTTACCTCATGAATGCTGAGGTTTCAGGTATGTGTCACAACACCAGACTTATGCAGTTCTGGGGATAGAACCCAAGGCTTCAGGTATGTTAGGCAAGTACTCTACCCATTGAACTATTTTTCAGAGCAAGGAATGGGGCAGTTCCTAGGCTGGGTGACTTACATAAGATCATGGCAGTCTATAGTTGATTCACCCTCTCTCCTCGGCAACAGTCGGAGCTGCATCTAGGCTTGGGGGATGGGGAGGCTCACTCAGGCTCAGAGCTCTGTTCTGCAAACCTGCTCATAAGTTTCCCAGAGGGCAAAAGAAGTTCAGAGTCACAAAGAGCACTCAGTGAGGAGATGGAAGCTGGGACTCCATCCTGAGAGAACTGGGCTGGCTTTAAGATGGTTTTGACAGCCAAGTAGTGGTGGTACACGGTACACGCCTTTAATCCCAGCACTCAGAAGGCAGACGCAGGTGGATTTCTATGAAGTTGAAGTCAGCCTGGTCTACTGAGTGAGTTCCAGGGCAGCCAGGGCTACATTAAGAAAACCCTGTCTCAAAAAACCCAAAACAATGATGACCGAATACAAACAAACAAACTAACTCAACAACAAAAGTCATGGTCCTGACAATGAGGAAGGGTAGGGAAGGCTCGCTGATGCTTGCTAGGGATTTCATGGAGGTGCCTGCCATCCTGTGCACCACCTACACCTTTCTGGAAAGACAGAAACGGACAGAGAGAGCTGGCCCAACCTCTTAGCAGTCATCCATCCTCTGTGTCATAGGAGCTGTAGTCTGGCTGTCTGGGTGGTAATCTGTAATTGGCACACCTTGGCCCCTCCCACACTTTGCTCCCAGTCATTTCTAGCCTATGAAAACTCCCAACATGGTTTCAACAGACTCAGTCTCTCTTTCTCTATGTAACTACAGCACAGAACTGGCAGCTCGCTCCCCTTAAACTTGACTTTAGTGGCCACCTAT
>JADRCD010244093.1:0-12461 GCA_019843815.1 Montemys delectorum | reverse complement strand
ACACACACACACACACACACACACACACACACACACACACACACACAAAATTCTTTAAAAAAAGCTACTTGAACTCATTGGCTATTTATTTATTTATTTATTTATTTATTTATTTATTTATTTATTTGAGACAGGGTTTCTCTGTGTAGCCCTGGCTGTCCTGGAACTCACTCTGTAGACCAAGCTGACCTCGAACTCAGAAATCCACCTGCCTCTGCTTCCCAAGTGCTGGGATTAAAGGCATGTGCCACCACCGCCTGGCCTCATTGACCATTTCTAACTGCATTATTTATTATAAAAATGTAAGGGTTCTTTAAAAATAATCTGTGGATTCAAGTTCTTTACCAGATACACAACTTGTAATACTCTTTCTCATTATATATCTCTTTCTTAATGCACAAATTTTATTATTTTGGCAAAGTCTAATTGTCTTGTTTTTTCAGGGTCATATCTAAGAGTTCCTTGACATGTCTGAAGTCAGCAAGTCGTACTGTACAGCCCTTGTAAGAGTTTTACCATTTCAATGCTTACATTAGATCTTTAATCTTCATTGAATCAACTTTTCAGTGAATTTTGGGTGAAAACAAAGGATGAGGCAAGAGTCCAGTTGTCTTTTTCTTTCTTTCTCTTCCACTCCCTTCCTTCCTTCCTTCCTTCCTTCCTTCCTTCCTCCTTCCCTACCTCACTCCCTCCTGCTTTCGTTCTTTATCTCTCTTTCTTTCTTTCTTTCTTTCTTTTTTTTCTTTCTCTCTCTTTTATATTGGTATCAGGTTTTTTGGCATCATTTAATATTTTTTGATATTTATTTTTTTGAGTGGGGGATTTTTGCCTCCGTGTCATTCCTAGTGCCCACATGGGCCCAAGAGGTCATTGGATCCCTGTAAAAGTAGTTTTTAGATTTTTTTAAATGCACCCCTTTGTTCCCAAATAACAGCAGGAAGTTTCTATGCCTACTTAGCTTGTATGGGTTCTGAACAAAAGAAACAGTTATAACCATAACTGGTATTTTTATTAACAGGCTGCTGACACTATGCAGGGCAGGTTCTGAGCTATTCTAACCCTCTACAGCTATTGAAACCCAAATATTTGTTCCATTACTTGCCTTTTCAGGCTTGCCTTGGCTCACTTTGCTCCATGTTTGTTACCATGGCTGCTTTATCATGATGACCTAATGGCAAATCATCCTGATGTCCACATGGTCTCTCCACACATCTTTCTTCTCCTCTTTTCTCCTCTCTCCCTGCCTGAGACCTTCTCACTGGGATCTGATGCATAGTAAAAGGAAAGGAAAGGATGTAAAATTTGTCCAGTTACTTGACATTTACCAATATGAATAATCTAACACTTATTGCTATCCCAGAAGAAGTTTTTGCAAATGAAGAGGATTGGCACATTAAACTTAGTAATTTCTAGCAATCCCACTCTCTGACTTTCCCTCCTTTTTTGGATCACTTCTACCTCTGGACTTGTCAGTTTAGCTAACTACCCCCCCACCCCCACTGCTGTTAGAATTGACTAGCTGTTTGTATCATTGGTTTAATCCATATTCTTGTCTTCCCTCTGAATTCTATATTACATTTTTCTTATACTGGTGTCTCTGATGTCTTAACCCAGGTACATCCTTCTGTTCAAATGAGATAACTGTGAATTGCATTTTCAGTGGCTGGTATTGGCCAAGTACTCTATAGTCTAATTATAAGAATTACTAACCCTTATCTTCATGTGGCAAGGAACAACCATAGAAAATAACATATAAAAACCAAGTCCAATTCCTAGTATTGACAACAGAGGAAACAAGCTACCAAAACTTAATGGTGTTTGGGCACTTTGAAGTCATTCATGCTGAGAATAATAAGACTGCTAGTACATGGCTTACACAGGACTATGGTATATACAATATGTGGCCCTCTGATAACTACTCAGGTCTACCACAAAATCAAATCTGGATATTTTAATAATAGCTAAAATTAACTAATTGATTGATTCACTAATGACTCATTCTATAAGTATTTATCTCCTTTTCATCTCTAAAGAGCAGGGACAAGATTTCCTAGAGAAGGTAGGATTAAGCCAAACCTTATTCCCCTCATACTTGAGGATGAATCCAACCATATTCTTAACATCTATGAGGACAGGACATGAATAGGTATGAAGGTCTATCTGTGATGTGTCTCAATATTTAAAAGTTAAGCCAGCCTCACAAATTGTTGATTCTCCTCATTTTCCTCATGCTTTGAAAAACCATACCTTCACAGGATCCTAAAGCCCAGGCCATCCTCAGTCTCTTTGGAGTTCCCTACAAAGTCTTGCTATAGAAGTCTGTCTTGTAGAGTTGGCTTTCCCCCTTTTCTCTGTGTCTCCACCTCCTTCATACCAAGTTATATAAAGAGTGACAGCTTACTTATCCATACTAATGACATCCCTGCCCCTCCCTTTTCAGTACACTAGAGCTACAGTGTGTACTTGGATCCACAGTGGGTCATTGAGAGTCCTCTCATGTGCCTTCTGAGATGAATCCTGGTCACTTAGCTTCACAGACTCTAGTTCCAAGAGGAGTGAGCCTAGCCACCATCTTCTAAAGGACAAGTGAAGCAATGGTTTTCTCTCCCATGCCAAGGGAAGGGCTGCTTCTGGGTGCTAGTTTATATCATAGAGGAATCATTAATTCCTCATTGCTGTTCACCTACATAAAGACAGATTCCAGCTAGACTCTAGCTGAGTTTGCCCCATATGGAGAGGTTAATTTTATTGATACATTTTTCTTCTTCACCCTTAAAACTTCTTTCCAAGGAGAAGCATTATGCATCATGTAGAATAAGCTTTCATCTTGCATTTCTATTTAGCTTTCCAATCATTTAATTTTGCTTATTTGAGACAAAGTCATCTTGTGCTTTTTAGGCTGCACCAAAACTCACAATCCCATTGCCTCTTCTATACCCATCTTCTGAAGGTCTTTCATTAAGGATTTTATTTTATTTTGTTTTATTTTATTTTATTTTAATGAGCTACAGCAAGTATAACTTTTAAAATAGAAATCTCTGAAGATAAAGTCTGTTATTAATAGTGTTTTGTCTTGACTTCATTGCTCTAGGCTTTTAATAGTAGATTCTATTTAAAATTAGTTAATATTGGAGCAGTTGTGAGTCATAGATGAATGGTGAAAGTTTCTAAAAAGTATAACACAATGCAAGCATGTATGTATTATTGTATCTCCTGGTTTGTGACCAAAGAGAAGCTCCTTTGAATAAATTGAAAGAAAAGTATTTATTGCCTCTGAATTTCACTCTTTAAGTAAGGAAGCATGCTTGGTGGGTTGGGATCAGTTGAGAATAGACAGAAGGTGAAGAGGGCTGGGCATCACAAACACAGAGGCATCCACAGTGGGGCCTTCCATGATTAGAATGCTCATCCACAGTGGTGGAACAAGGAGGGTCAGTGGATTGAGTTGTCAGTTAGCTTAGGTCTCTGCTATACAGAGAAATGAGAACGGAGGAGGTCAGTTCTCCCTGGGGCAAGTGGGGAAATAAGATATCATTTTGAATGTCAGTTCTTCTGTAGCTTAATTATGGAATACTTCCTATGTGTCTAGCATTCACAGGAGCTGTACTTTACACCATAAGCATGTTGTTATTTAGAAAAAAAATCAGCCCATGTAGACCCCAGTTGATGAGAGCTGGTTTATGAAGGAAATTGAATCTAGGGCTTGAAAGTTAAATAAAATTTAATGAGATAGCAGGGAGATAAAAGAAGTAATGCAAATGGATGAAGTGACTGAAATAAGAATGAGCTCTTGGAAAATAGCTTCAGGAGGGGAGGCAGATTATGGGCCAATCCATCAGCAGCAGAGGGTGTGGTCAGGAGTACTTAGTTTGAAGGTGACCACTCCTGGGGGCAACAAATTCCCATTAGGTAAAATAATAGTACACTAAGTCATATGAAAATGACCCAGAGGTGCAGAGGTATAAGACAAGGATGCTGGGGACAGATGCTGCTAAGCAGACGTCTAGAGATGTACCAACAAGCTCCATTCTAGGCTGTTCTGAGTGCTGATCTAACATAGGAAATGGAAAATAATTAAATGCTTTCAAAACAGTGTGGAGGCATAATAGACGAAATGATTCAAGGAAAACAGACCATCTATAAACTTTATGAGGATCCAGGAGTGGGACTAGCAGACATCAGCCAGGAGCCAGTCAGAACTGGGCAAAGGTGATTAGAAACCAGGAGAAGGGATTTCCTACCTAAGATCATTGGTAAGTGATCTCTCTTGAACTCAACCTAAACCAAGAGAAACAGCAGTAAATCAATAATCCTTGACC
Organism: Montemys delectorum; assembly: GCA_019843815.1. Taxonomy (NCBI): domain Eukaryota; kingdom Metazoa; phylum Chordata; class Mammalia; order Rodentia; family Muridae; genus Montemys; species Montemys delectorum. Next base: position 8,142 of record JADRCD010244093.1, on the reverse strand, counting down.
CTATGTATCTATTTACTTCTCTTGTATAGACTTTCTGGTCTGATCTTCCGGCCTGTGCAACTGAGCAGAGAAACAAGATGACTCCCCCGACACAATATAATTCCCCAGAGGCTGTAGATTCAGTCCAAGTTGCTATCAAAGCATGTAACAGGTGTGCTGTGCTTTGTATCACTTTTTAGTAAACAATTGTTAACTTTATGGGATAAATTTAAACTCTCCAGTATACTTGCAAGTCCTGAGGGTCTCATGCCCAGTTTTAATCAACCCTTAGTATCATCCCCTTATTTGCTTCCTCTTTGCCCTGTTGGGTACGGATACTTGTGTCTATCGATCTTAAATAGTGAAAATTTTGTTTTACTGGTTTTTAGGTCATGCCTTTCCAAACAAACCATCTTGCCCAAGAAAAGGGAAATTCTGTTTCCACAGCAGTTCTAGATCTTAGCTGGCATTCTTAGTGTTACTCTACAAACGTGAGAATACATTTTGTTATTATTTTTTAAATCAGGATTACACTTGTTATTCTGTACAAGTTTCTGGGATTTTATTCTTAGCTGCAAATGTTTTCCAAGTTCAGTTTTACCTTTTATACAGGGAGCATCAGTCCTGTAGAAGGGCCTTGTTAATGTGCATAAAGCCACCTGCCTCCTTGTGTGTATCGCAGTGTCACAATTACAGGACACCCTGTTTCTCATAAAGCTGGAAAGTCTTGTCAGTGTGCAGAAAGCATCACCTCTCCAGGAGAAGGCTTGTGCCTCATTTTCTACTCATTCTTTCTCCCAAATCTGACCCAGAATGCTGCTTTATATGGAAAAATAGAAACAGACAGACATCATGGAGCTTTTGCCTCTCAGGAGCTACATGTCTATACAGTGTGCGAATGAAGCAGCCTGCACTAAGTGCTTATTAGCAGAAAGTACTACTTGATTATGGATCATATTTTCTCAGGAATTCTGCAGAAGGAGACCTAGCTAATAATTGCCAGGGGCGTCTATTCCCCAGATGGTCGTATACACAAACTGTTTTGCTGGAAATCCATTTTTAAATTGGTTAAAAATCAGTTCATTAACTATTTTTCCAGAATGAAACTTACCAGAAATCTAGTTGAAAAGAATTTTTCCTTTTGGAAGTTGAGAAGTTATATGCCATGAATAGAGTTAATTGGCTCAGTCATATTTGGAATAAATTCAAGGGTCTAAAATTTAGTTTTTGTTTCCAGAAGTCATCAAACTAATGGTGAAGCTGTCTCTTAAGCTGGAAAGACTTGGTATATTTTTTCTTTTTTCACTATTATTATGATTAATTAAAGCTATATCTATTATGAACATGAGTTTGACTTGGTGATGCCAATAATTTACCTATATTAAATACCAGTTTCTCATAAAGAATTAATTGTATTCCAGTTTCTTGAATTTGTTATCTAAAATATCTGCTCTGAGGACAAGAAACTGAAAGACATCCTCTTAGGTGATAAAGTAACAGAGCTAATGAATAATTCACCTTCGAAATATAAAACCCTTAAAATCAGATGTTATCAATCAGGGCGTGGTAGATGTAACTACAATCCTAGCTGAGAGGCTGAAGCAAGAGGATTGCTGTGAGTTTGAGCCTCCATATCAAACACTAGTCTCACAAGTTCTTATATACCATGACTCTAAGAGAGGTGCTTCTAATTTATCAGACCCAAGAGTCTTTTGTAACATTGGAGTGAAGAGCATTTCAAGAAAAGTATTTTGGCAAATGCTGAGTGTGGGTGAAGGTTTTCTTGATAAGACTGAAGGCAGTGCGTGAGGAAAGGGTTGATAGAGATGTCGGGGGTGTTGGGGAAACACATCAGGAGGGGTTAGTGAAGGGCTTGAGTAATGAACTTCACTTGTTCTCTGTTTTTACCCAAAACTAGTTCTGCAATTAGGCTCATCATTTTATTCACAAAGCCAACTCCTTATCATCAGGGCTCATGTGAACCAGAACCCTGATACTTATCACAGGGTTTTTTTGATTTGGAGTAGTAGAAGCAATGGGATGTGGGCCAGATCTCCATTTCCTTGCACTCACAAGACATTTTCTCCAAGGCTGCAAGAGCAGCTCATGAATAGCTGGGAGCCAAATTTGGCCCATTTCAAATATTATTGCATTGTCCACCATAATGATGGTAATAACCTTGTAATGAGTGTGCATGAAGCTAGTCCCTCTACAAAATGCACAGCGAGTCACACTCTTTGCCTATATTTAGTGAATACCAAGAAGGCTTTCCATTCTCCATCCAGGGGCAGCCACTGTTGAAAAAGTAGCTGATCACTTTCCTTCTGACATTCTGGCCTCTGGCCATGAATATTGAGAGCTGTTATCCTCTGGGCTACTCATTTCCTTCTCCAAGAGGTTTTAATGCTTACGGTAAGTATACTACCTTGCAACCCAAATGACCTTAAATAATGTTGGCTGCCCATTCTATAACGTGTTCCTCAAAAAAGGTCATATTCAATACCTAATATTGATGTAAAGGTTCAGCTAATTCCACTGAATAGAGATACCCATCTCTAGGTTTCTTTTTTCATATATAAAGAGATTTACATTCACTCATCTAAACTCTTCTGTCACTTGCCAGTCATACATATCTCAAAGCTTCTCTCTCTCTCTCTCTCTCTCTCTCTCTTTCTCTCTCTCTCTCTCTCTCTCTCTCTATATATATATATATATATATATGTATATTTGATAAGCAGACTATTGATCATCTTAATTTTGTAGTAAGAATTATGATGATTTGCAAACCAGTATAAAATACTATCTAGTAAAAATATATAAGCACTTAGAGAACAAATAAAAGGAAGGAATGTTGGAAAGAGAGGAGAGGCCGAGACTTGAGCGACACAGGAGGGACACAGGAGGGAGACAATGGCTGGCTTCAGAGCCGGGAGATGTTAACATAGTTCACAGATGCTGTTCCGTGATACAATGCCTTCTTAAAATATATGAGCCAGTAAGAGATGCAACACAGCTCTGAACAAGTTCATTGGCCTTATTTTGATTTCAGAAGCATAGTGACCTGACCCAATGTTTCTCAGTATGATGTTTCTGGGAACTGCATTCTGCTGCAGTAGTATTTAGCCAGTCACAGAGTTTTGTCTACAGAATGCCACTGTTACACACAAAGCTTGCCCCCAAAATTTGGACACTCTAATTTCCCCACCCTGTCTCTCTCCAACCCTCATTTCCTCTCTCCTTCTCCCCCTCATTTTCTCCCTCCCTCCCTTCCTCTCCTCTTCGGTGTCTGAAACTGAAATGTTGGCAAAGTGGCTGCTTTAACACAAACAGTACAATTAAAACTTCTGGATTTCTGGAAGCATCTTATCCACTTGATAAAGATAGCAGGTCTCAGTTTGGGCACCAGTCTCAAAGTATCTCAGAGTTAGAAATGGCCCCTAGAGTGATGTAATTTCACAAGCATTAAGGTACCTAATGTTTCTCCCTATCTTTTGCTGTATAATAGTCTGTCCTGGCCTGTTGAGTTTGGAGTAACCTACCTTGCTCAGGACAGATATTTGATTGTAGAAAAAAAACTGGTCCCCTAGCAGGCCTAGACACCATGCAGGGTTTTCCTAGGTTCATTGCCTTGCTGACACATAGTATTCTTTTTTTGCTGAGAGGCTCAGTGTATAGTTACTAACCATCCAATGAAGAGCTGTTATTTGGATTTCCTGATATGCTATTTTATTGAGGTGTGTCCTAATAACATAATTGATAGCAATATGATACATCTTGTATGAGAAGTAGTTAGCTTCATGCAGGACCTCCATTAACTCCAATGTTTTAAGGACTAAATAAACACAATTAGAATAGGTTATTTTAAACATCAAATTCCCATGTTTCCTTATTTTAATTATTTATTCATGTATGAATATGTACCATTACAAGTGAGGAGAGGTCAGAAGGCAATTTGTGGCAGTCAGGTCTCTTCTTCCATGGATGTCCCATTGAATTCAGGACCTGCATTTCGGTAACACATGTCTTTGTCCACTGAGCTGTCTCATCAGACCTCAAAGGATTGTTTTCACTGTGGTCCATTGACTTACTATGCTTTCAAATGCCTCATTGTCCTGGACGCTTAAGAAGTTGCCTTTCGGCACACCTAGAGTTGATCTCATTAGTAAAAGAATGAGTCCACAGAAAAGAGTTTCTAAAATTATCCTCTATCTCAGAATTGCAAGTTGGCTTTTTCAGGCTTGCAGATAAGTTTCTTAAGCATTATGCTTATGTTATCAAACATTACACCTGACATCCTCTCATAAATGCTGCATGCATTTTAACTTATTTTAATATAGTGTCGGCTGGTTTGTAACATTCTCATATAGTTACTGAAGTTGAATATTCTCAGCCACATATTAATAGTAGGAATGCTCATCTTGTCCCTAAATTTTACTCAACTAGAACATCATCAGCTAAGGTTCCTTCCAAGTTTGTATCTTGGTTACTTCTTTGCACTTGTATGTTGGAGCCAGACACGCAGTTATTGTATTACTTCTAAGAAAGCATAAATATACTTTGACAAAGCTGCAACCAGAAACACTTAACCACCTCTTGTGTTGCTTTATAGTCAGAGGGACAGGCTGCTCAGGTGGGCTGATTTTAGATGATGGTAGAGTATGTAGCTCCAGGGGTCACTGACATGGATCAGGGCCCATGGAAGTTACTTTGTGAAGATAGAGAGAACAAGATGATTATGGAGATCAGGCCTGTGATGGCTGCACTTTCTAAAGGCTCCCCTTGACTTGGCCCAATGGTACAAGCTTTAGCCTCCAGACTATATAAGAACAAGTACTTTTCTCAGGTACTGTGGTACCAATCAACTCAAACAGATGCTGAGTCTATCAGAAAACAGGAGGTCAATGGCAATGATCATCCCCCTCAATCCAAGTGAAAGATGCTTAAACTGATGCAGAAATTAAGACATTTGCTTACTAGATGCATGCCAAGACCTAAAATGAGTACACATGGACAGCTTGGTGGTTCGAGGTTGACACAGCTCAAAATGATGTGATGAAGCCAAATGTTGGGAAGATAACCTGGAAAAAGCCAAAAGTTAAAAGAAAAACACCAGGGTCTATAGGATGTGACTCTGTTAATAAAAACAATGATGATAACCGTGTTGCTTCATTACATGCTCCTAAGAACTTGATAGGACTAGGATCAAGCTGACAGAGGGGTATAAAATATAAGCATATGCCAAAAGACCACATGACAAATCATACTTGCTGGCATATTTTTTTAAATATCAAAATAAATCAAAGAACTATTTAACAAAATAGCAGAGTTTTAATGCATACCTAATTTTTTAAATTTGGTGAGTACTAAGTGTAACAAATGAATGATAATGTAGTTTTATTTAATGGAAAATAAATGCTTTAATACAATATATTCTGATTATGGTTTTTCCTTCCCCAATTTTCCACTTTCAATCCACTTAAGTCTACATGCTATCTGTCTGTCTCTCATTAAAATACAAACAGACATCTAAGAAATAATAAATTAAATTAATAGAGTAAAAACAAATAAATCAGAATAAGACCACCAAACAAACAAACAACAGCAACAACAACTACAAAAAAGTCAAAAGGAAAATCACAAGAAACACATACATGAGGAGACACACAAATTCACACACACAGTGATCCCATGAAAGCACAACACTGGGATCATAATATGCATGCAAAAGACCTGTGCAAATAACAATACAAATAAAACACAGACAAAGCATTATGAGAGGGGGAACCTCCAACAATGCCAATGAGTTCATTTTGTGTTGTCCATCTACTGCTGAGCATGGAATCTTAAGGATTTGATAGTGGCTATTATACCCGATGAGATTCCAATAGAGAAAACTAATTTTTCCTTTGCAAGTGGTGACTAACTGGAGACAGCTTCTGGGTTAAGGTGGGCTTCTGCCCACTTCTCCTCTCAGGGCAAGGTCCCCATCTAGATTAGACTCATTCAGGTTCTGTGCATGCTGCCACATTGTTTCTGTGTTCAGATGTGCATCAGTCCTGCATTTGGATGGCTTTATTCTCTTGATGTCCGCCATCCTCACTAACCTTTAAAATCTTTCTCCCTATGGTGCCCTGAGCTTTGATGGGAGGGATTTGGTGTAGACACCTTATGAAGGACTGCTTATTCCAAGATCTCTCACTTTGTGCACATTGTTCTGTTAGGGGCTGCTTTTGATTCCATCTACTACAGGAGAAAGCTTCTCTGATGATGGCTGAGGAGGACACTGATCTATAAATATAGCAAAATAACATTAGGAGTCATTTTATTCCTGTACCCCTTTAGCAGAAGAGTATTATCTGGGGTTTTCCCTTGATTCCTAGCCTATTTAGTCTCAGGTTCTTGGCCACATGAGCACTGTGGAGTATAGGTTCCATCTCGTGGACTCAGCCTTAAAGCCAATCTATAGTGCTGGTCACTCCCACAAGCTTTGTGACCCTATTGAAGCAGCACATCGTGCAAACAGGTCGGCATTGGAGATTTGTATCTGGGTTAGTATTTACTTTTCTCTTCTGCCAGTGTGTACAGGCGCTTCTAGTTCCAGCACCATAAACACTGGTCAGTAGGGGTGAAGACTCCAGGCAAGCACCAGCTTGACTTCCATGCATTCAACAAGTTGTGTAGGGATCTTCTACAATAGGGACTGTGGCGGTTTGATTAAGAATGGTCTCAGTAACCTCATACATCTGAATGCTTAGTCACTAGGGAGTGGGATGACACCATCTGGAAAGAATTAGGGGTGAGGGGGCTTTAGAGGAAGTATATGTCACTGGTAGCAGTCTTTGAGGTTTCAAAAGCCCGTGGGAACATGATTTTCTCTCTCCTCACCTTTGACTTTGTCTTTCACTCTGTTTCTGTCTCCCCCCCCCTCTCTCTGTGTGTGTGTGTGTGTGTGTGTGTGTGTGTGTGTGTGTATGAATCATGAGGGAGAGTGCTCAGCTACTTCTCCAGCATCTGCCTGCATGCCTTCATGCTCCCTACTATGATAATAATTGACTAAACCTCTGAAATTGAAAGCAAGCCCTCTTTGTTTTCTTTCATAAGACTTCCTTTGGTCATGATGTCTCTTTACAGCAATAGAACAGTGACTAAAACTGGGTCCTCAGTAGTCAGTTTTGGGGCAGCAATCAACAGACTTGTCTATAGCCTGGGTTGTTTTGGGGGTGTCCATGGAGCCTTTTTGACCAACAACTCAATTATATATAACCCATTCCTGGAAGAGGAGGTTTCATGTCTTTATGAGAATGTCTAGCTGAGGCTTTGTCTGGCCCATTATTTGGTGATTCCAACCCCCCCCCCCCACACACACATATACAGATACATTTCTATTGTATTCGGTTTCCATATGAATCCTGAAATGTCCCTTAGTTTCAGCTGTTATTCCTTGTATTATTACTTCCTATATCCTTCTATTCCCTTCCTCTCCCTCTTTAATCCTCCCATTCTAGTCTCCACAACCCTGTCCCCCATTTATCCATAACTGTATATCCTATTTCCCTTCCTAGGGAGGTCCATCTCTCACACCTACTCACTTACTCTATACCTAACCTCTGTGGTTAAATTAATAGTCTATTGAAGACTTAACAGCTAACATCCACATATATGTGAATCCATACTAGCTTCGTTTTGGAAGTTGGAGTTACTCCACTCAAGATAATTTTCCCAGCTCCATCCATTTACCTACAGACTTCATAGCTGACTTGTAAATTATTGTATAAATATACTACATCTTCATTCTTTGGCAGATATCTAAGCTGCTTATTGATAGGCATAGAGCAGCAGTGAGCATGGATGAGAATCATCTCCGCAGTAGGATATTTAGCCCTTTGTGTACATGCACAAGAGCTATACAGCTTGATCTTTTGGTAGAGTGATTCCCAGTTTTCTGGGGAAATGTTATGCTAATTTCCATAGTGGCTTTGCAAAAAAAAAATTACTAGTTTTCAACAATTCACCTTGTTCCCACCTTATAGGTTCATCAGGTTGACCTTGGCACAGGCTGGACAGAGATGGGCTCAATGTTGGAATAATTTTTCATTACTGGAGAAGTTCTACTAACTTTAAAAATATGGGAGAATGCCTTCTAAATGTGTATGGGGCACATAG
>JADRCD010244092.1:0-12470 GCA_019843815.1 Montemys delectorum | reverse complement strand
ACACACACACACACACACACACACACACACACACACACACACACACAAAATTCTTTAAAAAAAGCTACTTGAACTCATTGGCTATTTATTTATTTATTTATTTATTTATTTATTTATTTATTTATTTGAGACAGGGTTTCTCTGTGTAGCCCTGGCTGTCCTGGAACTCACTCTGTAGACCAAGCTGACCTCGAACTCAGAAATCCACCTGCCTCTGCTTCCCAAGTGCTGGGATTAAAGGCATGTGCCACCACCGCCTGGCCTCATTGACCATTTCTAACTGCATTATTTATTATAAAAATGTAAGGGTTCTTTAAAAATAATCTGTGGATTCAAGTTCTTTACCAGATACACAACTTGTAATACTCTTTCTCATTATATATCTCTTTCTTAATGCACAAATTTTATTATTTTGGCAAAGTCTAATTGTCTTGTTTTTTCAGGGTCATATCTAAGAGTTCCTTGACATGTCTGAAGTCAGCAAGTCGTACTGTACAGCCCTTGTAAGAGTTTTACCATTTCAGTGCTTACATTAGATCTTTAATCTTCATTGAATCAACTTTTCAGTGAATTTTGGGTGAAAACAAAGGATGAGGCAAGAGTCCAGTTGTCTTTTTCTTTCTTTCTCTTCCACTCCCTTCCTTCCTTCCTTCCTTCCTTCCTTCCTCCTTCCCTACCTCACTCCCTCCTGCTTTCGTTCTTTATCTCTCTTTCTTTCTTTCTTTCTTTTTTTTCTTTCTCTCTCTTTTATATTGGTATCAGGTTTTTTGGCATCATTTAATATTTTTTGATATTTATTTTTTTGAGTGGGGGATTTTTGCCTCCGTGTCATTCCTAGTGCCCACATGGGCCCAAGAGGTCATTGGATCCCTGTAAAAGTAGTTTTTAGATTTTTTTAAATGCACCCCTTTGTTCCCAAATAACAGCAGGAAGTTTCTATGCCTACTTAGCTTGTATGGGTTCTGAACAAAAGAAACAGTTATAACCATAACTGGTATTTTTATTAACAGGCTGCTGACACTATGCAGGGCAGGTTCTGAGCTATTCTAACCCTCTACAGCTATTGAAACCCAAATATTTGTTCCATTACTTGCCTTTTCAGGCTTGCCTTGGCTCACTTTGCTCCATGTTTGTTACCATGGCTGCTTTATCATGATGACCTAATGGCAAATCATCCTGATGTCCACATGGTCTCTCCACACATCTTTCTTCTCCTCTTTTCTCCTCTCTCCCTGCCTGAGACCTTCTCACTGGGATCTGATGCATAGTAAAAGGAAAGGAAAGGATGTAAAATTTGTCCAGTTACTTGACATTTACCAATATGAATAATCTAACACTTATTGCTATCCCAGAAGAAGTTTTTGCAAATGAAGAGGATTGGCACATTAAACTTAGTAATTTCTAGCAATCCCACTCTCTGACTTTCCCTCCTTTTTTGGATCACTTCTACCTCTGGACTTGTCAGTTTAGCTAACTACCCCCCCACCCCCACTGCTGTTAGAATTGACTAGCTGTTTGTATCATTGGTTTAATCCATATTCTTGTCTTCCCTCTGAATTCTATATTACATTTTTCTTATACTGGTGTCTCTGATGTCTTAACCCAGGTACATCCTTCTGTTCAAATGAGATAACTGTGAATTGCATTTTCAGTGGCTGGTATTGGCCAAGTACTCTATAGTCTAATTATAAGAATTACTAACCCTTATCTTCATGTGGCAAGGAACAACCATAGAAAATAACATATAAAAACCAAGTCCAATTCCTAGTATTGACAACAGAGGAAACAAGCTACCAAAACTTAATGGTGTTTGGGCACTTTGAAGTCATTCATGCTGAGAATAATAAGACTGCTAGTACATGGCTTACACAGGACTATGGTATATACAATATGTGGCCCTCTGATAACTACTCAGGTCTACCACAAAATCAAATCTGGATATTTTAATAATAGCTAAAATTAACTAATTGATTGATTCACTAATGACTCATTCTATAAGTATTTATCTCCTTTTCATCTCTAAAGAGCAGGGACAAGATTTCCTAGAGAAGGTAGGATTAAGCCAAACCTTATTCCCCTCATACTTGAGGATGAATCCAACCATATTCTTAACATCTATGAGGACAGGACATGAATAGGTATGAAGGTCTATCTGTGATGTGTCTCAATATTTAAAAGTTAAGCCAGCCTCACAAATTGTTGATTCTCCTCATTTTCCTCATGCTTTGAAAAACCATACCTTCACAGGATCCTAAAGCCCAGGCCATCCTCAGTCTCTTTGAAGTTCCCTACAAAGTCTTGCTATAGAAGTCTGTCTTGTAGAGTTGGCTTTCCCCCTTTTCTCTGTGTCTCCACCTCCTTCATACCAAGTTATATAAAGAGTGACAGCTTACTTATCCATACTAATGACATCCCTGCCCCTCCCTTTTCAGTACACTAGAGCTATAGTGTGTATTTGGATCCACAGTGGGTCATTGAGAGTCCTCTCATGTGCCTTCTGAGATGAATTCTGGTCACTTAGCTTCACAGACTCTAGTTCCAAGAGGAGTGAGCCTAGCCACCATCTTCTAAAGGACAAGTGAAGCAATGGTTTTCTCTCCCATGCCAAGGGAAGGGCTGCTTCTGGGTGCTAGTTTATATCATAGAGGAATCATTAATTCCTCATTGCTGTTCACCTACATAAAGACAGATTCCAGCTAGACTCTAGCTGAGTTTGCCCCATATGGAGAGGTTAATTTTATTGATACATTTTTCTTCTTCACCCTTAAAACTTCTTTCCAAGGAGAAGCATTATGCATCATGTAGAATAAGCTTTCATCTTGCATTTCTATTTAGCTTTCCAATCATTTAATTTTGCTTATTTGAGACAAAGTCATCTTGTGCTTTTTAGGCTGCACCAAAACTCACAATCCCATTGCCTCTTCTATACCCATCTTCTGAAGGTCTTTCATTAAGGATTTTATTTTATTTTGTTTTATTTTATTTTATTTTAATGAGCTACAGCAAGTATAACTTTTAAAATAGAAATCTCTGAAGATAAAGTCTGTTATTAATAGTGTTTTGTCTTGACTTCATTGCTCTAGGCTTTTAATAGTAGATTCTATTTAAAATTAGTTAATATTGGAGCAGTTGTGAGTCATAGATGAATGGTGAAAGTTTCTAAAAAGTATAACACAATGCAAGCATGTATGTACTATTGTATCTCCTGGTTTGTGACCAAAGAGAAGCGCCTTTGAATAAATTGAAAGAAAAGTATTTATTGCCTCTGAATTTCACTCTTTAAGTAAGGAAGCATGCTTGGTGGGTTGGGATCAGTTGAGAATAGACAGAAGGTGAAGAGGGCTGGGCATCACAAACACAGAGGCATCCACAGTGGGGCCTTCCATGATTAGAATGCTCATCCACAGTGGTGGAACAAGGAGGGTCAGTGGATTGAGTTGTCAGTTAGCTTGGGTCTCTGCTATACAGAGAAATGAGAACGGAGGAGGTCAGTTCTCCCTGGGGCAAGTGGGGAAATAAGATATCATTTTGAATGTCAGTTCTTCTGCAGCTTAATTATGGAATACTTCCTATGTGTCTAGCATTCACAGGAGCTGTACTTTACACCATAAGCATGTTGTTATTTAGAAAAAAAATCAGCCCATGTAGACCCCAGTTGATGAGAGCTGGTTTATGAAGGAAATTGAATCTAGGGCTTGAAAGTTAAATAAAATTTAATGAGATAGCAGGGAGATAAAAGAAGTAATGCAAATGGATGAAGTGACTGAAATAAGAATGAGCTCTTGGAAAATAGCTTCAGGAGGGGAGGCAGATTATGGGCCAATCCATCAGCAGCAGAGGGTGTGGTCAGGAGTACTTAGTTTGAAGGTGACCACTCCTGGGGGCAACAAATTCCCATTAGGTAAAATAATAGTACGCTAAGTCATATGAAAATGACCCAGAGGTGCAGAGGTATAAGACAAGGATGCTGGGGACAGATGCTGCTAAGCAGACGTCTAGAGATGTACCAACAAGCTCCATTCTAGGCTGTTCTGAGTGCTGATCTAGCATAGGAAATGGAAAATAATTAAATGCTTTCAAAACAGTGTGGAGGCATAATAGACGAAATGATTCAAGGAAAACAAACCATCTATAAACTTTATGAGGATCCAGGAGTGGGACTAGCAGACATCAGCCAGGAGCCAGTCAGAACTGGGCAAAGGTGATTAGAAACCAGGAGAAGTGATTTCCTACCTAAGATCACTGGTAAGTGATCTCTCTTGAACTCAACCTAAACCAAGAGAAACAGCAGTAAATCAATAATCCTTGACCCTATGTATCTATTTACTTCTCTTGTATAGACTTTCTGGTCTGATCTTCCGGCCTGTGCAACTGAGCAGAGAAACAAGATGACTCCCCCGACACAATATAATTCCCCAGAGGCTGTAGATTCAGTCCAAGTTGCTATCAAAGCATGTAACAGGTGTGCTGTGCTTTGTATCACTTTTTAGTAAACAATTGTTAACTTTATGGGATAAATTTAAACTCTCCAGTATACTTGCAAGTCCTGAGGGTCTCATGCCCAGTTTTAATCAACCCTTAGTATCATCCCCTTATTTGCTTCCTCTTTGCCCTGTTGGGTACGGATACTTGTGTCTATCGATCTTAAATAGTGAAAATTTTGTTTTACTGGTTTTTAGGTCATGCCTTTCCAAACAAACCATCTTGCCCAAGAAAAGGGAAATTCTGTTTCCACAGCAGTTCTAGATCTTAGCTGGCATTCTTAGTGTTACTCTACAAACGTGAGAATACATTTTGTTATTATTTTTTAAATCAGGATTACACTTGTTATTCTGTACAAGTTTCTGGGATTTTATTCTTAGCTGCAAATGTTTTCCAAGTTCAGTTTTACCTTTTATACAGGGAGCATCAGTCCTGTAGAAGGGCCTTGTTAATGTGCATAAAGCCACCTGCCTCCTTGTGTGTATCGCAGTGTCACAATTACAGGACACCCTGTTTCTCATAAAGCTGGAAAGTCTTGTCAGTGTGCAGAAAGCATCACCTCTCCAGGAGAAGGCTTGTGCCTCATTTTCTACTCATTCTTTCTCCCAAATCTGACCCAGAATGCTGCTTTATATGGAAAAATAGAAACAGACAGACATCATGGAGCTTTTGCCTCTCAGGAGCTACATGTCTATACAGTGTGCGAATGAAGCAGCCTGCACTAAGTGCTTATTAGCAGAAAGTACTACTTGATTATGGATCATATTTTCTCAGGAATTCTGCAGAAGGAGACCTAGCTAATAATTGCCAGGGGCGTCTATTCCCCAGATGGTCGTATACACAAACTGTTTTGCTGGAAATCCATTTTTAAATTGGTTAAAAATCAGTTCATTAACTATTTTTCCAGAATGAAACTTACCAGAAATCTAGTTGAAAAGAATTTTTCCTTTTGGAAGTTGAGAAGTTATATGCCATGAATAGAGTTAATTGGCTCAGTCATATTTGGAATAAATTCAAGGGTCTAAAATTTAGTTTTTGTTTCCAGAAGTCATCAAACTAATGGTGAAGCTGTCTCTTAAGCTGGAAAGACTTGGTATATTTTTTCTTTTTTCACTATTATTATGATTAATTAAAGCTATATCTATTATGAACATGAGTTTGACTTGGTGATGCCAATAATTTACCTATATTAAATACCAGTTTCTCATAAAGAATTAATTGTATTCCAGTTTCTTGAATTTGTTATCTAAAATATCTGCTCTGAGGACAAGAAACTGAAAGACATCCTCTTAGGTGATAAAGTAACAGAGCTAATGAATAATTCACCTTCGAAATATAAAACCCTTAAAATCAGATGTTATCAATCAGGGCGTGGTAGATGTAACTACAATCCTAGCTGAGAGGCTGAAGCAAGAGGATTGCTGTGAGTTTGAGCCTCCATATCAAACACTAGTCTCACAAGTTCTTATTTACCATGACTCTAAGAGAGGTGCTTCTAATTTATCAGACCCAAGAGTCTTTTGTAACATTGGAGTGAAGAGCATTTCAAGAAAAGTATTTTGGCAAATGCTGAGTGTGGGTGAAGGTTTTCTTGATAAGACTGAAGGCAGTGTGTGAGGAAAGGGTTGATACAGATGTCGGGGGTGTTGGGGAAACACATCAGGAGGGGTTAGTGAAGGGCTTGAGTAATGAACTTCACTTGTTCTCTGTTTTTACCCAAAACTAGTTCTGCAATTAGGCTCATCATTTTATTCACAAAGCCAACTCCTTATCATCAGGGCTCATGTGAACCAGCACCCTGATACTTATCACAGGGGTTTTTTGATTTGGAGTAGTAGAAGCAATGGGATGTGGGCCAGATCTCCATTTCCTTGCACTCACAAGACATTTTCTCCAAGGCTGCAAGAGCAGCTCATGAATAGCTGGGAGCCAAATTTGGCCCATTTCAAATATTATTGCATTGTCCACCATAATGATGGTAATAACCTTGTAATGAGTGTGCATGAAGCTAGTCCCTCTACAAAATGCACAGCGAGTCACACTCTTTGCCTATATTTAGTGAATACCAAGAAGGCTTTCCATTCTCCATCCAGGGGCAGCCACTGTTGAAAAAGTAGCTGATCACTTTCCTCCTGACATTCTGGCCTCTGGCCATGAATATTGAGAGCTGTTATCCTCTGGGCTACTCATTTCCTTCTCCAAGAGGTTTTAATGCTTACGGTAAGTATACTACCTTGCAACCCAAATGACCTTAAATAATGTTGGCTGCCCATTCTATAACGTGTTCCTCAAAAAAGGTCATATTCAATACCTAATATTGATGTAAAGGTTCAGCTAATTCCACTGAATAGAGATACCCATCTCTAGGTTTCTTTTTTCATATATAAAGAGATTTACATTCACTCATCTAAACTCTTCTGTCACTTGCCAGTCATACATATCTCAAAGCTTCTCTCTCTCTCTCTCTCTCTCTCTCTCTTTCTCTCTCTCTCTCTCTCTCTCTCTCTATATATATATATATATATATATGTATATTTGATAAGCAGACTATTGATCATCTTAATTTTGTAGTAAGAATTATGATGATTTGCAAACCAGTATAAAATACTATCTAGTAAAAATATATAAGCACTTAGAGAACAAATAAAAGGAAGGAATGTTGGAAAGAGAGGAGAGGCCGAGACTTGAGTGACACAGGAGGGACACAGGAGGGAGACAATGGCTGGCTTCCGAGCCGGGAGATGTTAACATAGTTCACAGATGCTGTTCCGTGATACAATGCCTTCTTAAAATATATGAGCCAGTAAGAGATGCAACACAGCTCTGAACAAGTTCATTGGCCTTATTTTGATTTCAGAAGCATAGTGACCTGACCCAATGTTTCTCAGTATGATGTTTCTGGGAACTGCATTCTGCTGTAGTAGTATTTAGCCAGTCACAGAGTTTTGTCTACAGAATGCCACTGTTACACACAAAGCTTGCCCCCAAAATTTGGACACTCTAATTTCCCCACCCTGTCTCTCTCCAACCCTCATTTCCTCTCTCCTTCTCCCCCTCATTTTCTCCCTCCCTCCCTTC
Organism: Montemys delectorum; assembly: GCA_019843815.1. Classification (NCBI taxonomy): domain Eukaryota; kingdom Metazoa; phylum Chordata; class Mammalia; order Rodentia; family Muridae; genus Montemys; species Montemys delectorum. The sequence continues at coordinate 4,910 of JADRCD010244092.1, read as the reverse complement.
CTCTCCTCTTCGGTGTCTGAAACTGAAATGTTGGCAAAGTGGCTGCTTTAACACAAACAGTACAATTAAAACTTCTGGATTTCTGGAAGCATCTTATCCACTTGATAAAGATAGCAGCTCTCAGTTTGGGCACCAGTCTCAAAGTATCTCAGAGTTAGAAATGGCCCCTAGAGTGATGTAATTTCACAAGCATTAAGGTACCTGATGTTTCTCCCTATCTTTTGCTGTATAATAGTCTGTCCTGGCCTGTTGAGTTTGGAGTAACCTACCTTGCTCAGGACAGATATTTGATTGTAGAAAAAAAACTGGCCCCCTAGCAGGCCTAGACACCATGCAGGGTTTTCCTAGGTTCATTGCCTTGCTGACACATAGTATTCTTTTTTTTGCTGAGAGGCTCAGTGTATAGTTACTAACCATCCAATGAAGAGCTGTTATTTGGATTTCCTGATATGCTATTTTATTGAGGTGTGTCCTAATAACATAATTGATAGCAATATGATACATCTTGTATGAGAAGTAGTTAGCTTCATACAGGACCTCCATTAAGTCCAATGTTTTAAGGACTAAATAAACACAATTAGAATAGGTTATTTTAAACATCAAATTCCCATGTTTCCTTATTTTAATTATTTATTCATGTATGAATATGTACCATTACAAGTGAGGAGAGGTCAGAAGGCAATTTGTGGCAGTCAGGTCTCTTCTTCCATGGATGTCCCATTGAATTCAGGACCTGCATTTCGGTAGCACATGTCTTTGTCCACTGAGCTGTCTCATCAGACCTCAAAGGATTGTTTTCACTGTGGTCCATTGACTTACTATGCTTTCAAATGCCTCATTGTCCTGGACGCTTAAGAAGTTGCCTTTCGGCACACCTAGAGTTGATCTCATTAGTAAAAGAATGAGTCCACAGAAAAGAGTTTCTAAAATTATCCTCTATCTCAGAATTGCAAGTTGGCTTTTTCAGGCTTGCAGATAAGTTTCTTAAGCATTATGCTTATGTTATCAAACATTACACCTGACATCCTCTCATAAATGCTGCATGCATTTTAACTTATTTTAATATAGTGTCGGCTAGTTTGTAACATTCTCATATAGTTACTGAAGTTGAATATTCTCAGCCACATATTAATAGTAGGAATGCTCATCTTGTCCCTAAATTTTACTCAACTAGAACATCATCAGCTAAGGTTCCTTCCAAGTTTGTATCTTGGTTACTTCTTTGCACTTGTATGTTGGAGCCAGACACGCAGTTATTGTATTACTTCTAAGAAAGCATAAATATACTTTGACAAAGCTGCAACCAGAAACACTTAACCACCTCTTGTGTTGCTTTATAGTCAGAGGGACAGGCTGCTCAGGTGGGCTGATTTTAGATGATGGTAGAGTATGTAGCTCCAGGGGTCACTGACATGGATCAGGGCCCATGGAAGTTACTTTGTGAAGATAGAGAGAACAAGATGATTATGGAGATCAGGCCTGTGATGGCTGCACTTTCTAAAGGCTCCTCTTGACTTGGCCCAATGGTACAAGCTTTAGCCTCCAGACTATATAAGAACAAGTACTCAGGTACTGTGGTACCAATCAACTCAAACAGATGCTGAGTCTATCAGAAAACAGGAGGTCAATGGCAATGATCATCCCCCTCAATCCAAATGAAAGATGCTTAAACTGATGCAGAAATTAAGACATTTGCTTACTAGATGCATGCCAAGACCTAAAATGAGTACACATGGACAGCTTGGTGGTTCGAGGTTGACACAGCTCAAAATGATGTGATGAAGCCAAATGTTGGGAAGATAACCTGGAAAAAGCCAAAAGTTAAAAGAAAAACACCAGGGTCTATAGGATGTGACTCTGTTAATAAAAACAATGATGATAACCGTGTTGCTTCATTACATGCTCCTAAGAACTTGATAGGACTAGGATCAAGCTGACAGAGGGGTATAAAATATAAGCATATGCCAAAAGACCACATGACAAATCATACTTGCTGGCATATTTTTTTAAATATCAAAATAAATCAAAGAACTATTTAACAAAATAGGAGAGTTTTAATGCATACCTAATTTTTTAAATTTGGTGAGTACTAAGTGTAACAAATGAATGATAATGTAGTTTTATTTAATGGAAAATAAATGCTTTAATACAATATATTCTGATTATGGTTTTTCCTTCCCCAATTTTCCACTTTCAATCTACTTAAGTCTACATGCTATCTGTCTGTCTCTCATTAAAATACAAACAGACATCTAAGAAATAATAAATTAAATTAATAGAGTAAAAACAAATAAATCAGAATAAGACCACCAAACAAACAAACAACAGCAACAACAACAACAAAAAAGTCAAAGAAAAATCACAAGAAACACATACATGAGGAGACACACAAATTCACACACACAGTGATCCCATGAAAGCACAACACTGGGATCATAATATGCATGCAAAAGACCTGTGCAAATAACAATAAAAATAAAACACAGACAAAGCATTATGAGAGGGGGAACCTCCAACAATGCCAATGAGTTCATTTTGTGTTGTCCATCTACTGCTGAGCATGGAATCTTAAGGATTTGATAGTGGCTATTATACCCGATGAGATTCCAATAGAGAAAACTAATTTTTCCTTTGCAAGTGGTGACTAACTGGAGACAGCTTCTGGGTTAAGGTGGGCTTCTGCCCACTTCTCCTCTCAGGGCAAGGTCCCCATCTAGATTAGACTCATTCAGGTTCTGTGCATGCTGCCACATTGTTTCTGTGTTCAGATGTGCATCAGTCCTGCATTTGGATGGCTTTATTTTCTTGATGTCCGCCATCCTCACTAACCTTTAAAATCTTTCTCCCTATGGTGCCCTGAGCTTTGATGGGAGGGATTTGGTGTAGACACCTTATGAAGGACTGCTTATTCCAAGATCTCTCACTTTGTGCACATTGTTCTGTTAGGGGCTGCTTTTGATTCCATCTACTGCAGGAGAAAGCTTCTCTGATGATGGCTGAGGAGGACACTGATCTATAAATATAGCAAAATAACATTAGGAGTCATTTTATTCCTGTACCCCTTTAGCAGAAGAGTATTATCTGGGGTTTTCCCTTGATTCCTAGCCTATTTAGTCTCAGGTTCTTGGCCACATGAGCACTGTGGAGTATAGGTTCCATCTCGTGGACTCAGCCTTAAAGCCAATCTATAGTGCTGGTCACTCCCACAAGCTTTGTGACCCTATTGAAGCAGCACAACGTGCAAACAGGTCGGCATTGGAGATTTGTATCTGGGTTAGTGTTTACTTTTCTCTTCTGCCAGTGTGTACAGGCGCTTCTAGTTCCAGCATCATAAACACTGGTCAGTAGGGGTGAAGACTCCAGGCAAGCACCAGCTTGACTTCCATGCATTCAACAAGTTGTGTAGGGATCTTCTACAATAGGGACTGTGGCGGTTTGATTAAGAATGGTCTCAGTAACCTCATACATCTGAATGCTTAGTCACTAGGGAGTGGGATGACACCATCTGGAAAGAATTAGGGGTGAGGGGGCTTTAGAGGAAGTATATGTCACTGGTAGCAGTCTTTGAGGTTTCAAAAGCCCGTGGGAACATGATTTTCTCTCTCCTCACCTTTGACTTTGTCTTTCACTCTGTTTCTGTCTCCCCCCCCCTCTCTCTGTGTGTGTGTGTGTGTGTGTGTGTGTGTGTGTGTGTGTATGAATCATGAGGGAGAGTGCTCAGCTACTTCTCCAGCATCTGCCTGCATGCCTTCATGCTCCCTACTATGATAATAATTGACTAAACCTCTGAAATTGAAAGCAAGCCCTCTTTGTTTTCTTTCATAAGACTTCCTTTGGTCATGATGTCTCTTTACAGCAATAGAACAGTGACTAAAACTGGGTCCTCAGTAGTCAGTTTTGGGGCAGCAATCAACAGACTTGTCTATAGCCTGGGTTGTTTTGGGGGTGTCCATGGAGCCTTTTTGACCAACAACTCAATTATATATAACCCATTCCTGGAAGAGGAGGTTTCATGTCTTTATGAGAATGTCTAGCTGAGGCTTTGTCTGGCCCATTATTTGGTGATTCCAACCCCCCCCCCCCACACACACATATACAGATACATTTCTATTGTATTCGGTTTCCATATGAATCCTGAAATGTCCCTTAGTTTCAGCTGTTATTCCTTGTATTATTACTTCCTATATCCTTCTATTCCCTTCCTCTCCCTCTTTAATCCTCCCATTCTAGTCTCCACAACCCTGTCCCCCATTTATCCATAACTGTATATCCTATTTCCCTTCCTAGGGAGGTCCATCTCTCACACCTACTCACTTACTCTATACCTAACCTCTGTGGTTAAATTAATAGTCTATTGAAGACTTAACAGCTAACATCCACATATATGTGAATCCATACTAGCTTCGTTTTGGAAGTTGGAGTTACTCCACTTAAGATAATTTTCCCAGCTCCATCCATTTACCTACAGACTTCATAGCTGACTTGTAAATTATTGTATAAATATACTACATCTTCATTATTTGGCAGATATCTAAGCTGCTTATTGATAGGCATAGAGCAGCAGTGAGCATGGATGAGAATCATCTCCGCAGTAGGATATTTAGCCCTTTGTGTACATGCACAAGAGCTATACAGCTTGATCTTTTGGTAGAGTGATTCCCAGTTTTCTGGGGAAATGTTATGCTAATTTCCATAGTGGCTTTGCAAAAAAAAAAAATTACTAGTTTTCAACAATTCACCTTGTTCCCACCTTATAGGTTCATCAGGTTGACCTTGGCACAGGCTGGACAGAGATGGGCTCAATGTTGGAATAATTTTTCATTACTGGAGAAGTTCTACTAACTTTTTGTTTGCTACTTGGTTTTTAAAAATATGGGAGAATGCCTTCTAAATGTGTATGGGGCACATAG